>VDFB02372251.1:17019-113983 GCA_007258455.2 Sequoia sempervirens | reverse complement strand
AGGGTGTATAGATTTAAATAATCCCTCTAATTCCTTGGCCGACCTGTCTCAGCCGCGCTTGAATATAATAGTATAGTTATAAGTTTTATGATTTAACATAGATTCCTCAGATGGGTAACCCATCTATAAGCCTGAACTAACTTCTTTCACCGCATTCTTCTCAATCATTATGAATGGAATTGTACGTAATTAGATATAGTTATATTCATGTATATATATATGTTTATGTATTTGTGTTTATGTATTTCTGAGAGGCGTATAATTGCTTGTATGGGATCGTTCTTCTATATTCAGTATGTTTATATGCAAGAATAGAGATATATGTATATTGTAAATGTGCATATTTATATAGATGCTTATCTATAAATTAGTCATTAGATTTAGTGTTTCCTTTTTATTTGTTATGAGAATTAGTGATTAGATTATTTGCGTAATAAATTAATTATAAATATTGCAATATTCTAGAGAATTCAATTACATTAGAAATGGCATCAAGATTAATGTGGTGGATGATGGTTATAGCAAATGATGAAATTAGTAATGCTAAGTCAATTAGAAGAATTAATTTAAATAGGAAGAAAGTATAACGTCATAAACATATTCTTTGATTATGATTGGCTAATGGATATTCTTGGCAAATAGGTAATGGAATCTTTTATATTTATTTTTGAGACCTAGGAATTATTATGCGAAATGAACAGTTTTGTATAAATATTCATTCATGTAATTGTGTGGCATGAATATTAGTGTGATTGCTTTATATTTATAAGTTTATAAAGTAGATAGGGATTGAAGATATGAAAAATTCTTGGTTAGCATAATTTTATTTTGGTAATGCGGAGGATTGATAGTTGTAAGAGTTGTTTGTGTATAATTGGATAAATGTAGGGTTTATGTAAAATAAATGATTTTCTAAATGATGACTATTTCCTTATTCCCTTCTTCGTAAATTCTCTATAAGGATGCTTACTTGTTTCATGATTGATTTGATGGTTTGAGCCGGTTGATTTGTAACAAGTTGATTATGTATTTTATTTTATCTGAGCTTTGTTTATGGAGGGAGCTCTTTTGTGCCATAAGGTTGTGATTAGATTTTTGGTCCTTGCGGATGGATAGAAAGTGTTTGTTTGTTTATTGTTGTTCATTAAGTGTATCCCCATGTTTAATGATTATTATGATGAATTTATTTCAATGTATCTCTTGAGTTGTTTGGTTTTCTTAGGTGATTTTATTTATTGAGTTCACATTTGGTCAACGAATGAGTTTGATGGATCCTTATTATTTCGGTCAGCCGCTTGAGTCCTTTTGGTTGAGGAGATGTTCGTATGTTAAGTTTTTGTGTTGGGACCGTATTGCTTTATTTTACCTTATTTGTGGGTTGGCATTCTTTTGACTTCCAAAGGCTTGAGATGATTGTCAGTTGATGTTCTCTCTTTATGTGCTCTTGGCGTGACTAGTGTTTTGGTATCATTATTTTGAAAGGGTTGTACAGAACTTTGTGGGACTCTAATTTTGTACTTGTTAGCGAAATGGGTAATGCCTCGCACACTTTTATGTTGTGATTCTTTGATCAAATTATGATGGTACAACCCTTGGTTTTTATGTTGTTGGGTCTCTAGGGAGAGTGGCTCCTCATGGGGGCCGACGCCCCGTTTAAGGGGAAGGGCTCAGGAGAACCCACGAGTGAGTTGGTAATCAAGTGAAAACCTAATAATTAACTTAGGAGGGTTAGGTAGTAATATCATTACAAGAGTTTAAAAAATGGATGCCTCGTCTTCATTAGTGCTTCCGCAGACTAATGGAAGGCTGAGAAGGCCGTGGTTGGCAAGGTCGTAACCTCATCCTCATGAGAGGTTATCAGCTCCGCATGAGCTACCCTATGGTGTCGGAACCTCAAGTAGGAGGAAGGGCTAGGAGATCCATAGATGGGGACCGGCGCCTCAGTTTGGAGGAAGGGCCAGGAGAACCCATGTAGGCTATGCGATGACACTCTTCCCTAGTTGCCCATGTGTTTTACTTTATTGTGTTCCTCTGGAAGTAGGTTGTGGGAGTTGGTTTAGATTGTTGATATACGGATTTATATTGGTTTGTGATTATTGCCTTAATATATCTTGATGTACTTGGTGGTCTTGTATGATCTCATTGATATTTGACTTATGACCTTGTACTCTTTTGGAATTGTGTTATGATGTTATTGTATTGTTTAATTACAATTTGGAATTGTATTATGTTTATTAATTCAGTTTGTTTTGGAAATGTTTCATGATTATCGTTTGGTTACTTGTTTATTGGTCATTGCTTTGATTTATGTGATGAGATTTATGATCTTAAGTTATTTTGATGACTCTTGGACATTGTTGAATATGTCATTGTAATCCTCGAGTTTTATGATACCTTTGTATGTTGTTGAGTCTTGTGGTTCCTTGCTTGGATGTTCTTGGTTGAGGTCTCTTTCTTGTTAGCTCCTAGCACGAGGGGTGGGTCTTCGGACTCACATGGTCAGGTGGAACGTGCTAAGCACCCCATTGGGTCCCCAGTCGAGGATCGAGAGGTGCGGATTTTTGCGGTTGCAGTGACTCCAGAGTTGTACTTGTCTTGGAGCCAGTTATGATGCTTTGTGTTCATATGTTTATTTGTATCATGTTATCTTGTATATGGTTTCCATTTATGTTTGGAAACACTTTTGTATCATTGTACTTCTTGAACATTGTAATGCAATGTAACATTAAACCTTATGTGGCTATTTGCAGTTGTTATGCAATGTGTTAAGTTAATTATGCTTATGTTGTATTTATGTACTCTGATGGTTTCTTATCAATGATTATCATGTATGTGTTATATTTGTTAATGTTTATTTTGTTATGGATTATATCTTTGGATTTTTTTCTTTATTGTCATTGTGTGGATCTCAGTCTCATAATGACTCCTCGTGTACTCCAAGGGATGTATGTGCTAATGAATCTACCTAAATGAAATTCTTGTTAGGACTTAATGTGTATTACATGTATGTTATGTTTACTTTTAAAAGAAAAAAAAAATTGTGCAGTAATTATTGTGTTGTTGTCCTTTGGGGTTCACACGGCGGGGCGTTACATTTATACTTAATAATTATTCTCTTCATAGTATGCATTCCTCATAATTCCATCACTTTTTTTTTTAATATTTTTTTTATAACTTAAGGTGGCTTGATTTGTGGCTTGAGAAATTATCATTCTCTCTACCTAAGTCTTGATCTATTACAATCTTTAAAAAAAAAAACCTAGTGTTTCCTTCTCAACTACAATTATGTTGTTTTGACAAAGGGAATTTGATATTTTATTGTCTCATTAATTTGATATTGTGCCTTATTGGAAAATTTGTCATTTTGATGGATTTATTTCATCTATATATTTTTGAAAATTAAAAGCTCATTGGAGTATTTTCCTTCTTGATGGATTTATTCCATCTTTATATGTTTTGCAAATTATTCACTTTATCAAGTATCAATGGAGCCTTTACATATATATTTATGTTCTAGTTTCATTTGCAGTAATGTTGCATAGGGAGCCCTATCTATAATGAATCATATATTTTATCAATTCTCATTGGAGTTTTTTTGGTGACCCATGGAAAATATTTACATCCACTTTGATGGTATGCACTTATTTATGATGAACTTAGATCTATTTTCTTAATTGATGGGGATCAAGTTCTTGAAACTTTTATGTTTCATTATTTTATTGAAGGCAATATGGTTTTTATACCATTATTAGGACTTTTGATATTTGAATTTTTTTTGTTTTTGTTTTACTAAAGCACTATGGTGTTTTAAAACCATCTTTAGGACTAATTTTCAAAGTCCTTTAAATTATTAATCTTGATACAATTTCACTTTACAATACAACAAATGATGTAGTGAGAGGAAACCTAGAAATATTATTGCTATGTTTATATATTAACATTTTATAATTTGGGCTATAAGCTATGATTTGTGCTACAATTTTTTTTGGCACTCTTATTCAAGGCTTAAGGTTATTTTATCTACATTGGATTACTCTTATATTAGTTATGCAAGAAGAATATGATACTTTAATTGCTAATAATATTTGGGATTTAGTTCCCTTACCTCAAGGTAAGAATCTTGTTTCATGAAAATGGTCCAAATTTATATATTAAGCATAGTGACAATGATATTGTGATTATTATTTTATATGTTGATGATTTAGTTATCACAAGTCTAGTTCTAACAATTTGATTAGTGATGTTAAGTCTCAACTCAATCAACAATTTCAAATAATTGATTAGGCCTATTGCTTTTTTTTGGGTATGCAAATTTGGCAAACACCTAAAGGTATTTTTTCTTTCTCAACATAAATATGCTCAAGATCTCATAGATAGATTTAAAATGATAATGCAAATTGTGTTTCTACTCCTTGTGAATTAGGAACTAAATTAATGATTGATATGGAAACTCCTTTTGTTGATCATCCTACTTTATATAGGCAATTAGTAAGAAGTTTGAATTATCTAACTCTTACTAGGCTTGATATTTCTTATAGTGTTGGTTTAATTTCTAGATTTATGTCTAAACCACAACAAACTCATTTTAAAGTTGAAATTTTCTTTTAAAGATATGTTAAAGGTACTCTTAATCTTGAACTTTTTTATGATACAAATTGTGATTTTTCTTTAAAGGGTTATATTGATTCAAATTTAGGAGGTGATCCGAATGATGGGAGATCCACTTGTGGTTATTGTTTCTTTGTTGGATTAGGTGCAATCTCATGGAATAGTAAGAAACAACAATCTACTTCTCTTTGTTCTATAGAAGCTGAATATAAAGGTTGTACAAATGCATCTAAAGAAGCACTATGGTCACTTGAAGACTTGGGTCTACCTCAAAAGGATCCTACTCCTTTATATTGTGATAATCAAAGTGCTATTGCTTTGGCAAAGAATCCAATTTTTCATGCAAGGACCAGGCACATTTCTCTTCAACATCACTTCATTAGAGAGCAAATCAAAGACAAGCAAATTTCTCTTTTGTATTGTAAAGGTGAAGATCAAGTTGCAAATATTCTCACCAAAGATCTTTGTAAAGATAAATTTCTCTTTCATTGTAAAAATATTGGATTACAACCCATTGAAGGGGTTGATGTAACCTCCCCAAGTAAAGCTTAAGGGGGGATGTTAGAAAATTAATATTTACTTGGTAAAGATTATTCTTTAATTGTAATTATTTATAAACTTGTAGGAATATTCCAAAGGAATCCCTATAAGTCTTTTGTCTTTTTTTGTCATCTCACACATATGTGAGGATGGCTTATTTTTAATTCCTTTATTAAGGAATATTTGTAACCACCTCCTTAAGAGGTGACACTTTGCACACACATAGATGAATGGTGGAATTCATTGAGTTTGGAGTTACAGTCTAACTCCTTCTTCTCACATCTACTTACTGAGGTGCCTCTCCTCTCATTCTTGAAGACTCAAGCAAGCAAGCCTAAGGCTGCAACTCTCTCTCTCTCTCTCTCTCTCTCTCTCTCTCTGTATTATTTTTTAGGAATTTTTCCTCCATTCATAATATTGGGGTTTTTTCTTATTTTTTCCCCTTATCAAATTCTTGTGTCTTTCTTACTTTGGTGGTGCTTGGTTTTACTACTTCAATCTATTTGGTAATATCTTTCCTTCAAACAATTACTCATTTATTATTTCTTTCCATTGTTCTTTTCTATTTCCTTTCAATTGACATATTCATTAATATGCATGGTTCTGTCTTGGGCTTTCTTCACAATATTTTTCATCACATCCAACATGGGGAGAAGGCTAGCTAAATTCAAGAGTGTCTCTAGATCGCTTAACCTATGTAAGAGGCTAGGAGCTTTTTCTACTCTATTGTGATGCTTGTAGATCACTCTAATCAAGGATTGATATTATGAAAGAACTCATTGTGCTATTCCATGCAAAGAGATCCATTTTCCATTAAAATGCTTGAGAAGCTTGTTGCCTAGTGTTATTTCCTCAACAAAATTTTAAAATTTTGTGAAACATTTCCTAGTGTTTGATACTATAGGAAACTTGCTTACAATTTTGAATCCTACATTCATTCTATGGGCAATGTAGTGAATGCCAAGCATGTATGGTGTACAAGTAGTTTGTAACTTTTTTGCATAAAATGGTCCTTTGACCTTGCATCACTATAGCTCCATCAACTCCTACACACACCAAATTTTAGGCAATTGTCAACTCATCCATACCTACAATTTCATTCAAATATTTCTTGACTAGTTCAAATAGATTTTGCAATGTTGAATTGTCCTTCATTTTATGAACATAGAGAAAATGAGCTTGGTGAACATGTCATTTTATAGTATACAAATGCATACAAATCCAAGAAGTGTTGTCTACCACAATAACTTCGTCTAAAGATAATGCAATGAAATTTGACTCTTTTACTTTCTCCTATAAATCTTCCTTTTCAACTATAGCAAGATAGTTTTCCCATTCCCATCTAGCATTTATTGACCAATGTGAGAAGGGATAATGAGGAACACCCAAATAAGATAATAAACTAGAATATTTTGGGTAGTCTATCATAGGACACCCTTTGGATAAAATATGAAAAACAACACTCATCTAAATAGTATTTGACATATTTTTTGTTTCCATTGCTTTTCCAAATTGAGCCTCAAGTGTACCTTTACATGCAACAAGCTTCAACATTCTTTGGTCATGCTCTTCATGATATGTGGAATACCTTTCATGAAGACATTCTTCCTTTGATTTCCATCATATGAATGATTTTTCCTTTCCATCTATGATTTATTTTTCATAGACTTTACCAATATTATTTTCTATAGTGTCAATATTTAGCTGCAATGTCTTGTCTCTTCCACATTTCCAACTACAAATCATACATTTGTCCAATGTTACATTTTCAATATTTTTTTCTTTCCCAATCCCCACTAGTATAATGAATGGGTACTTTGACAACCAACCAAGTTGAAAATTCCTTATCATTTCCCACTCGTGCCCGATTTTTTATTTGCTTCTTCTTTCCTTGCTACCAACATCATCCTCATCCAAGTTAATTATCTCATTTTGTCTAACCAAGGTATCCCTTGGAATATCTTCTGTAGTATTTCCATCCTCATTTGATACATTTTGATTTAACTCAATGACAATCTCAACTTGACCTTCTGGTGGTAGTGAGGTATTGTAAATGCCTTCTTCATTAATATTTGGTGGAATAGTTGATCATGTAGCTCCATTTTGACCTAATGGTGATGGATCAAAAGCTTTGGCAATTCCAAATTAAGATTGTATGGTACCTCTATTTCTAAGTTTTTGGTGTTTATATGGCCTCGCAGTCTCTTCACTACCCTGAGGAGTGGTAGGAGCCTCACCCTTCCTGCTTGACATATTGATCTCTCACTTTGAATAAAAACTAGAAAAAAATGTTTTCTTGTTTAAGGATAGAGAATATAGATCCAATTCCCTACTCAATATCATCTTTAACTTTAAGAATGAAGCAAGAATGGAAAAGAGATAAATAAAAATTATTAGTATAACTAATAATACTATGGAGAAATGATCACTCACCTTCAATTCTATGGTTTCAGCTTTCATTGACTTCCGAATAATGAAGTAGTACCTCATAATTGAAAAAATGTGATAGTTTCAATTGTATTTATATCAATGATCCATATTTGAAAAATTATGTGGGATTTTTAAATGGTATATTAAAAAATTTCTGAATCGCACATGCTTATTGTGCGAACCCTTTTACTAATACCTGCAAACCAACATGAATAAATGAGTTAGATAAGGAATTACAAGCCAAAAGAAGGATTCCCCATGAAATCCATTTACAAATCAAACTGGGAATGCAAATAATGAAGAACACAATAAAATTGATAAACCAAAGATTAAATCCTAATTTAAATAGCAAACACTTGATCCCATGGGGGAATTGGTGCGAATTTGATGTGAAAATTAGCCCCTTCCCAATCCCTTTGATGCAAGATTCAAATGTTGAAGAATTTTGATCCACTTTGATGATGAAGGTGAGAGCTCCAAGCCTAAAATATGCAATATCCTAGCTAAGAACTCAAATGATGGATGGAAATGGCTAAGTATTTTAGCATGGTAACTTTTTTTGGATTGTGGATGATCAAATGAAGATAGGAGCTCTTTATTTATAGACGAGATTGAAGGATGAATGTCCAAAAATGAGCAATGTGGGACTAACATTCATCCAATGATATGGTGCCACTTGTCAAGCTATGAATGGATGATGGATGTGCAAGATTTGGGGTTTGTGCCAATAAATGCAAATAAATGCCAATATTTGGAATTCAAATTTGTTGAAATGACATGTAAGAGGGAAGGGAAAATGCAATAAATGCCACTTGGCTCAAGATAAAGGACATGTAAGATGAATTTATTGTCTTGTTGGATGTACATGCTGACTTGGAATTTTTGAATTCAAATTGAGATAATATTCCAAAAGATGCCATGTGATGGCAAATAGGGATTTAATAAATGAATTAAATCTATTTTCTTGTGTAACTTGCATTATCTAGAGGATGTGACATGAGATTAGATTAAATTAATCAAGGTTTAATTAATTTAATAGCAGATTAGATGATGTGACTTATTTGACTTAGATTTATGGATTTATTTAAATCAGATAAGAGAGGAATATGATAGGAGGCTAATTAAATAAGGATTTTGATTTATTTAATTAAAAGGGATGGTGTTAGATTAAATCAAATAAGGTTTTAATTTATTTAATTTAATGGATAGACTTTAGAGATTTAATCCAATAAATTGATTATTTAATTAAATAGGGATAATTAGATCAGATGGGTTGATTTAATTAATAAGAGAAAGTGACTTAATCAAATAAAGTTATTTATTCAATTAAGAAACGGCTATTGATGAATTTAATCAAATAGGGGAATTTGATTAAATGGTTAGACCGAGGGATGATTCGGGAAGAAACGATGATAGTAAGTTAGGATTGAATGCATGATGTCAATCAGTATATTTTGTGTGTCTACATTTTCCCCCTCTTCGAAGCATCGTACTCGTTGCATTGGTTCAAAGAATAAACAATCTCGATCAAGGTCAAATTTTTTGATATTTTAAAAACTTGGCCCATTGCTGCATGGCAAGGGAAAATATGCCATTATAATGCCCCCTCGAGAGATCAGACGAAAATTTTAATTTTTTGGGTGATCTCTCGAAAAAAGGTGACAAGGTGCCTGACAGGTTCGAAAGGGGTCCGGGAGGCTAAAAACATGTCTAAACGTAGTAAAATGATGAAAAACAAGCCTCAAATAGACAAAAATAGGTTCAGGGGACCGAAACCCTAGTAGGACAGCCCTAAAGGGTTATAAAACCCTAATTTTTAGGCTAAAAAGGGGCCCGAGGGGTCACTTTCAAGTCATTTTCACACACCTCCGCTAGCAAACCTTGAGATTTGAGCTTTGACCTTCTGATAATATGGCACAATGACAGCTTCCTCTATACATTTTGGACCAAGTTCGGACCTACCAGTGGCCACCAGGCATTGGGGCACCGGTATGTGGTCCCTACCGATGCTTAATTTTTTCATTTGATGCATTTATTAGGCCTTCAAAGATGAACTTTCCTCCAGCGGTGCTATTATAGCACAACTTGGTGTTTGAATTACGTCCCTACTTGCCTTTTTGCACCGCAATAATGTGATTTAGCACCGTAGTGGTGCAATTTGGAGTTTAGAAACTCCGCCGCTGGGCTTAGGATCGGTGGTTCGGTTTGATTAAAGTGCACTGCGGCGGCGTCCTTTTCACAAAAAATATGATACTAGGGATAAATTGCGTGGTGGTGGCTTTGTTTAGCTCGATTTAGGGTCCAGCATTAGAGTTTGAGGAAACTCAAACTGCAACGCCTTCACAAACTGCGCCGCTGGATGCAAGTTTGAAGCGTTAAGCCAGGATTTTTTCAAAAATTTTAATGTGCTGACTTTCACTGATGCAGGATGGACTGAGGGAGCTCTACTCTCGGGAGCACTAGTCACGAGATTTGGCAAGCATCCTACAGGATTCAAGCGATTGAGACTAGGATCGACTGGGAGTCGCAAGACTGTGGCACATTGCATACACAACACTGGTGCAAACACACCTTGGGATGTTGTTGGTGCTGGCCAAGAGGTGGCACAGTGAGACCTCGTCATTTCATCTTCCCACTGGTGAGGCGACAGTCACCTTGGAGGATGTTTGGCGCATCTTACGGTTGCCCATTCATGGCTGTCGAGTGATCTATGACATGGAGGAGGGACGTGAGTGATGCATCTGAGTCCTCGCTACCTAAGACATCATCTACTACGAGGGGCAGATCAAGCTAGAGAGGTATAGCACCTCCTTTCTACTGGGCCATTGCAGTGATCATCTCAGGTTTGGTTGCCCTAGACAGGCAAGGGCAGTATTTCAGTCCAGGCTAGGGATACTGCTGGGAGAGGATAGTTCGGGACAGGCTGGTTTGGTTTGCATGGGGACCTGTCCTTCTAGCCTCACTCTACAGGGATCTCCACAAGTATGTTTAGGTGGATGCCAGAGCACTAGGAGCTGTAGTGACTCTTCTTCATATTTGGGTGTGGGAACACATTTCTGTGCTATGTCCACAGGTTGTTCTAGTTCCGATGGGGGAAGAGGATGCCCTCGTGGCTCAGTACAGAGGCGGCGTGTCCTTCACACAGACTAGAGAGCAGGGGATCCCCTACTGGAGGTGGGTCCTAGATGAGATACTCGTGTTTACTTGGTGTCCATACCTTGGTCAGCCCAGATGGGTCGATGATGCTACTTAGCTTTTCTATTGCCACCAAGATTGATATATGTAGGGCAAGGAGCATACGATGATTGAGCGATATCTACCAGGGAACATACAGTGTCAGTTTAGGGAGCCATAGGATCGTCCAGATGATGATTATGTAGCCGTCTTCGCACGGAGCATGACACAGATAGCATGGGGGCCTGACATTCCTACCGCAGAGGTAGTTGATAACTTTCACCAACTGGTAGTCCGACCATGGGCTTACGATCAGGGCCCAACAGATCTAGGCACCACACAGGCCTATAGAGACTAGTTCAAACCTCCTATCCGATTGACCATTCCTAGAGAGGATCCAAAGGCATGTAGGGTCAGAGGCAGGGGGAGAGGACGAGGCCGACGATCGAGGATCGCGATTCGACTGGATCCACCATAGGTTCCCCCAATTCCACCTGGTCACGGGGATGTCCCTATGCAGGACGAGTAGCAGGATCCACCAGTCCCACCACCACAAGTCGCGGGTGAGGCTCAGCCTCGAGCGCAACCACAGGTACAACCAACAGGGTAGGCAGACAAACAGGATGCCTTGATTTTATAGTTATAGGCATAGGTTCAGGCAGTGACAGCCAAGAGGAACCAAGCACAAGCTGAGAGAGATTAGCTCAGAGTAGAGAGGGACCAAGCAGTCCAGCAGAGACAAGCTACAAAGTTACAGGTAGCCACAGAGCTAGGCCACAGGCAGCAGATTAAGAGCATGACAGCCTCCTCATCCCAGGGTACTATTCCAATGAGATCCTACAGGGAGGCCATTCGAGAGATTGAGTACTATTGTCAAGCTTATCATGATACAGTGCCTCGAGTAGACTGGATCCCAGAGTATTTAGAGCGGGCTAGCTAGAGACCACCACAGGGTCACAGTGATAGAGGTGGGGCAACATTCATGGAGATCGACCGTGATTCAAATGATACACATTTTTTTGTGCCTTATGGGCTCATTTTTGATAGCCTCGATGGGCCTTCTTGTACCAATTGACACACATATGTACTGTGATTTGATTGATTATTTTTTTTGTACTATGACAGTAACCTTGATGGTATGATATATATGAGCCGATTTGGATGAGATGCAATATATTCTTGTATGCGTGGATGGTTCATTTATATATGCTTTGCAGTGATTCTTTATGTATGTATTTATTTCTAATGATATATGTGATGCCATCATGTGCAATGATGTTATCTATATGATGATTTATTTTATGCCAATGCAATATGTGATATGGATTTGATTTATGGTATATGCAATGATGTGTGTAATAATGCCTAATTATGAGATGATTTATGAATGGATGTAATATGCTGCGATGGTTATGATATGATGCGAATGGTTTTATGAGATGCTTTAGAATAACAAATGTTTTTATCCTAAATGATGTATGTGATGCAATGATATGTTAATGTAAAGTGATATGTTGATGTGTAATGAATTAAATGCCTATATGCCTATTTTCTTATGATTATGCAAAAATGATTATGGAATGCTTTTGTAGATGCTATGTGATGATTTAGATGGTAATATGAAATGGTTATGAAACTACAAATGAATGCTATGTAGTGTAATGCAATGGGTGAAATGTGATGACATGTATGCACCTATCTATGAAATTTTTTTATGATAACCTATGTATATGATGATTAAAATGCAATGCATATGTTTCCTATACGACATGTTTATGCAATATATATGATTTCTATTTGATATGCTTATGCAAATGTGCTAATGATTTGTGGATGCAGGATCGATGATGATGATGGTGATGATGATCAATTGTCATAGTACCTTGTTAGTGTGGTTAGTGAGAAAAGAAGAAGTCATTTCAACAAGACACAAGATGACACAAATGCAAATGATGATGATGATGATTATGATTACTTGCCGAGGAATTGGGATCTTCAAAGGGCCAAATTTTCTTATGTTTGATAACACACGTGGTACGATGCATCAAGGTATAGAAAACTAGGATGGCGTGGTACTTAGTGTGATGGACTTTGACACAACAATCAGATAGGAGTATTCTTGTTCACACCTAACATACGAAAACCTTGCTAGGATGTACTTCAGAAGTTTCAGACACCTTGGACCAAAACACGGAAAGGTAAACTTATCCCTGTAATAGTCAACAAGATGCGATAGACCTCTTCCATATATACCTAACAAAGCAAGTATTCACTGAGGTTATTTTACAAGAACGTCCAATAAGCACAACAGATAAAAGATAATGATCATTGCCCCCATTCCTATTTCTCTAAATACGTTGTTTTGGGATATCATCGAGACATCCTTGGAATGAGCACAAAATAAGAAAAGTCCAGAAGATAAAGACCAAGTGAACAAACAAACTAATGCTCTTCAATACCGCTAACGGGAAAAGGATGTGTTTTCTAAGATGATAACCAAAACTTATTGCCAAAAGATAATTCCCATTATAGGAAGGATTCATCCTAGGACATGTTAGTGGATGGCGGCACATCATTTCATTTATAAGGGATGATTGATATGGGACTATTTCAGATGATATGTTACCAATATGAAGAGATGACCAACTTGCTTACGCACTTGACTTAGACTTGAGGCTTAATGCTTTTGAGTTTTCACTTTTAACCTGCTAGACTTGTTTCTGATTGTTTTACCAAAGGTTGAGGATGTTGATTAGTTTATTATGAATGGTGCTTATCGCGGGTGCTAGCAAGACAAGGCAGATGGATTTTTTCAAATATTTGGATGTTTTTGATGTTTTTGAAATGTTTTGAAGCTACTTTTGGTATTTTTTGAGGTTTTACAAATGTTTTTATTTTCAATGTTTTCAATATTTTTGGAATTTTCTGAGATTTTGACCAAGAGATCAACCTAAAGACCTATCCTAGGGGCCTCAAGGGCTGATCAACAGATTAGCGTTGCCTATGTTATACACGTAGAGACCACGTAGTTTGACTAACGAGTTGATCGATTTACAGATGATGATATACATGATGAGATGTCAACTTATTATGACAGATTCCTATAGGACTGACCTAAATGTCTCGGGGGATGATCAAAGATCAACCTTTCCTACGTTCAAGCTTAGAGATGACGTAGTTCGACAAGACGACTCTGTTTTTTACTTTTTTGACTTGTGTTTGGATTTTGATATGTTTTGAATGTTTTTGGATTTTATGATTTTCTGATGTTTTTGGATTTTTTGATATTGAGGATTTTAAGATCATACACGAATCCGATCTGATGAGAACATGCCCCTAGCGTGATGCAATAGACTACTTTGATAAAGGTAAGACAAATTGACCTTGAGGATGGGCCATGTAGTACTAGGAGGGATCACAATACGAAAACATGACCAAGCTATGGTGCAAATGTGAGTGGATGAGTGATGGATGGATACCCGAATGCGATGGATGATGTAAGTGAAATGGATAGATGATGCAGAACAAGTTGTACAGATCCTGGTGGATGGAAAGTGCTTATTTACACAAGGCGCATGTTTGCCAGGTTTTCACCAAGGTACTTGCCCAAAGTGCCACCAAAGTGGTTTTCACTAGTGCCCTCCTTCTAGCGCCAAATGTGCGAACCCTTTTCCTAGTACCTGCAAAACAACTTGAATAAAAAAGTTAGACAAGGAATTACAAGCCAAAAGAAGGATTCCCCATGAAATCCATTTACAAATCAAACTAGGAATGCAAATAATGAAGAACACAATAAAATTCATAAACCAAAGATTAAATCCTAATTTAAATAGCAAACACTTGATCCCATGGGGGAATTGGTGTGAATTTGATGTGAAAATTGGCCCTTTCCCAATCCCTATGATGCAAGATTCGAATGTTGAAGAATGTTGATCCACTTTGATGATGAAGGTGAGAGCTCCAAGCTTAAAATATGCAATATCCGGTAGCTAAGAACTCAAATGATGGATGGAAATGGCTAAGTATTTTAGCATGGTAACTTTGCTTGGATTGTGGATGATCAAATGAAGATAGGAGCTCTTTATTTATAGATGAGATTGAAGGATGAATGTCCAAAAATGAGCAATGTGGGACTAACATTCATCCAATGATATGGTGCCACTTGTCAAGCTATGAATGGATGATGGATGTGCAAGATTTGGGGTTTGTGCCAATAAATGCCACTAAATGCCAATATTTGGAATTCAAATTAGTTGAAATGACATGTAAAAGGGAAGGGAAAATGCAATAAATGCCACTTGGCTCAAGACAAAGGACATGTAAGATGAATTTATTGTCTTGTTGGATGTACATGTTGACTTGGAATTTTTGAATTCAAATTGAGAGAATATTCCAAAAGATGCCATGTGATGGAAAATAGGGATTTAATAAATGAATTAAATCTATTTTCTTGTGTAACTTGCATTATCTAGAGGATGTGACATGAGATTAGATTAAATTAATCAAGGTTTAATTAATTTAATAAGAGATTAGATAATGTGACTTATTTGACTTAGATTTATGGATTTATTTAAATCAGATAAGAGAGGAATATGATAGGAGGCTAATTAAATAAGGATTTTGATTTATTTAATTAAAAGGGATGGTGTTAGATTAAATCAAATAAGGTTTTAATTTATTTAATTTAATGGATAGACTTTAGATATTTAATCCAATAAATTGATTATTTAATTAAATAGGGATAATTAGATCAGATGGGTTGATTTAATTAACAAGAGAAAGTGACTTAATCAGATAAAGTGATTTATTCAATTAAGAGATGAGTATTGATGAATTTAATCAGATAGGGAAATTTGATTAAATGGTTAGACTGAGCGATGATTTGGGAAGAAACGATGTTAGTAAGTCAGGATCGAATGCACGATGCCAATCAGTATATTTTGCGTGTCTACACTTATACAACGAGACATTGGAATTTTCAAGGCGAAATGTGTCCTCAAATGTAATATTTTTTTAATATTATTGGTGAAATAGGTCCTCATAAGCAACTATTTATAAGTTTTAATTGGCGAAATGGGTCTTCACAAGCAACTATTTGTAAATTTTAATTGGCGAAATAGGTCCCGATACAATGTTGTTTTAATAGTATTGGAAAATATGTAGGTTTTTTATTACATGCTTTTAGGATTCTATGCAAAAATATTACTCAGTCCATTTGAAATGCATAGTTTGTTATGGCGAATTTGTTCCTTAAATATGCCTCGTAAAAAAAACTCATTGGAAAATGGACATCCATTGGGCCTATAGTTCGTAAAATCTAGGTGATTGGACACTTTGTTGGTTTACACAAATTTTCCAAGTTTGACTTGACCAATTTCTAGAATTTTCCAATTGGTGAAGATTCACCACTAAAGTTTTCCCTGATGCATGTTATTGGAGCTAATATGATGATGTAGGTTTCATGGTCCATTAAAGTATTTAAAGCATTATCTCAAGACATGATTCAAGGTTCAAGATCCACATCCATTGAAGCCATTTCCTCCAAGTTGCAGATTTACATTCCAAGGTTTATTCAAGGGTTGTGTGAATTGTGACATTGAGTTATTCATTCATCAATCCTTTCATTCTATTTTATTTCATTTCAAGGTTTGACTACCAAAACAGGGTTTCACCAAGGCAAACCCCCATTCACCAAAAATAAAAAAATTTCCCCTCTTAATTTGTGATTGTAGATTTAGGTGGAAGACATCTTGAAGATCGCTTGAAGATAAAAATTGAAGAAGTTGTAAAAGTTGCAAAAGTTGTCATCTCATGGAAACTCACTTGCATAATTTATTTCCAAATTTTTGAACCTAAAACCTAGGAAAATTAAAGGATTCATATTTGTAGCAAAGGCTCCTGAAAGTTGTAGACAAACCCTAACTTAGGACACATTTTCCCTTGGGTGAATGAGTCCCAGATCAACTTCAAAATTTGACTTTTGGTGACTAGTACACATCATCCTACCCTTCTCTAATCTATGATCTAATTTTTTGTTTTTCTTATTTTGAGTTTCGTCTAGCTATTCCAAGTTGTTGATTGCATTTTGGGGTTGATTTGATATTTTTAGTTTTTCTCCCCAAAGTGTTGTTTGACCTAGACCCCATCCTAACACAAAAAGGGAATCTGTAGATTCACATCTTGAGTTGACTCACCTAAGGATTTCAATTCAATTATTTGTGTGAATCTCTTTTCTTAATGAATTGAGGAAGAATAGGTTCCTAAGTGGTTCATACCCCTATTTTGATCCCCCAAACTATTTTTCTTCTTTTCATTTTAGTGAACCCAACCTTTTGAGCAATGTAATTTTCTGATTTTGGAGTCCATTTTCACCCTAGATCTAGATCTTGCTTTCATTTGCATTTCATTGCAATGGATTGAATCTCCTTTAGGGTTGTTTAACTTGCATTAGTTTTTATCTCGTTTAGGGTTTTAGGATTGCATTTTTGCATCTCTTAAAATCTAAAAAATACAAAAAAATTAGTCATTTTTCAAACCATTTACTTAACATTCCATCACCATTCATTTACATTTGAAAATTGAATCAAAATTGCACATCAAATTATCTCTCCTATGTTGTCATTTAGTCATATTTTGCATTTGCATTCAAGCTTAATTTCACAAAAATCTAAAACTGTACCTCAGTATAAGAAACCAAAATTTGGAAACCACAGCAATCAACTCAAAAATCTATAAAAATATTTTTCAAAACCCTAAGCTAGGACCCATTCACCCTAGGTGAATGAGTCTGTGATCAGGGTCATTTCCTAAATTTTTGGGAATTAAACATTTTTTTTATTTATAATTTTTATAATTTATTTTTTTCTGTATTCTATTTTTCTATATTAGTTAAATCTATTTCAATTGTAAAACTTTTGTTACTTGGAATTGATCATATTAAGCTTTAATTTGATAAGTTTAGTGCATTGTGTGAGCTCAAAATTTTGTTTACAAGACATCATTTTCAGATTTTTACATAGACAATCAGAAAATTATCTGGTTTAGAATCTAAAAATTGCTTTTATATACTTACATTGTATTTTACATATTAGGATATTTGATTGCATCTTTTCTATCTTCCATTTTGGGTATACATTGAGTTTGTGAAACTTGTATGAGCTTCACAACTTGATGTCCTATTAGCAATACTATTGTGAGAGGTAGTTTGAAACACATGTCATCCCGTGATACACCATTCACTGTGGATATTGGGTTCTCCAACACTTTCACTCATAGTGTTGATATTAATCAACCCTCTATGGATCATAGTCTTCATACCCCATTTCCAATGAATTCACTACCTACAACTAATGCACATGATGTTGAAACAATGGTTGCTAATGTCTTGCAAGAGAACATAAGAAGGATATATGAAGAAATAGAAAAATTGCAAAACTTTGTGACTTCTGAAAACATTGCTAGTAGTGTCATTCCTGCTTTAGATAAGGTGAGGAAAATTCTTGAAAATAAACATAGAATTTAGAGATTGTGCAAAGTCTAGCTTAGATTATTGATAAGAATATTCCTACCATGACTAGTTGTGCTAAAGCTTTGGGGTATACTCAAAGCCAAGGTGGAAATTCAATTCCTCCTTCCACAACCCTTACCTTTATTCCTACCTATACTAGTACTCATGTTACTACAACCATCCAACCTACTAGCAATGTCAACACTTCCTTAGGTATTTCCACTAGGAATCATTCTACCTTTGTGAATTAAAATGTCATATCTCCTCAACCATCCCCCCTCACAAGTCTACAATTCACTTTCCCTCCACATACATACACAACTCCACCTTATTGACCTCCATCTCACAATACCAACAATGATCCAATCCTTAACACACTTTTGCAAAATATTTCATCCCTCCAACAAAAAATCACTACATTAAACCAAAACAACAATGACCAATCTTCACAATACATCAAAACCAACCCATTATCCTTAGAGATATTGAGAACACAAATGCCACAAGGTATAGAGGTTCCTAATTTTGAGAAATATGGTGGGAAAAGAGATCTTGGTTGCCATGTTTCTACATACACAATCTTATGTAGTGACTTCATTTTCGAAGATAAACTCTTGTCTAAGCTATCCCCTAGATCCTTGAAAGATGCTACTTTAAAGTGGTTTTTCTCCTTACCAAATAGATCAATTAGTTTATTTAATGAAATTATTGGTGCCTTTTACAACCACTTCCAAATTCACATGGGTCCTAAGATGATCTTAGTTGATTTGATGAAATGTAAACAAAAGGATGATGGAAAAGTCACTAATTTCATAGTGTGATACCAAATGCTTTATTCAAAAATAGACATTAAGATTCCTGATGTCAACCTTCAAAGAATGTTTATTTCTAATTTTCAAGATAAAATCCAAGCTAAGCTAGAGATGTTGATATTTCCTTCCTTCACATAGTTGTGTACAACCCTTTGTGATTACCAAAATTTGGTTATTAGCCATGAAGTGAAAAATCCCTCTAACCATTTTGAAAAGCCTGAATCCACACCTCAAACCAACTATCAACCTTTCAAGAAACAAAATAAAGGCTTTCTACAACTTAATCCCCCTCAATCAAATCAAAATTTTGACACCCAAGGAAAAGTCTATATGATGTAGAAAATGCAAGCATGGCAAGGGTAAACTAAGAAATTCAATCCAAACTAGAACCCGTAACTTTCTATCTTCAAAAATAGAAAAATCTTGGGTCCAAGGTTGGAAAACCAACAAAGAGGACTAGACCTACCAAGGACAATGGTTCAAGATTGTCTAAACATGACTAACCTCCAGAAAACAAGAAAAGAAAAAAGAATTTGGTCAAATTCTGGACCATATCAAGGCATACCCCATGAGGGACTCAAGCCTTATGGACCTATTCTTTTAGCACACTTTCAGTGGGTGTCCTCTCAACAAAATAATCAACAAGAGTATGTTCTGACCATTTACGTGTAGAATCAAAATAAGAGATGGGTAAAACCACATCCGATGGAGAATCAAATGACTTACCTCATGGAACAATTTTGGAATAAATTTTTGGGGTCACTTGTTTAGAGGAAGAGCCAATGTGTAAAGCCATCAAACCACCAAGAATGGCAAGAATTATTGGGTTGGAGTTAGACATAGGAAAAATAAAACAACAAAAAAACCATAGTAAATGTGGTTGTACAACACAAATTAAATAAAAATACTACGCTTAAGGAATTCTATGATGCAAGAGAGACCAAGGGTGATTGTAGAAACAAGAAACCCTAGTAGAGCTCATCTACCTTTTTCCTACAACACCACATTTAAACCATCACATTATGATGATATCAATTACTTTATCATTTTGGACTTGTAATAATATGTTTAAAGTAATCAAAAAACTTCAAAAATTGATTTATGATATCCCATATCTTGACTTGTTCTTGATTTGAATTTTTTAATTCCTAGACCTATTATTTACTACTTTGGATTAGATCCACATATACAAACTTAACCTAGGTTACTTTTATAATCAACTAGGAGTTATGAATGAGCATGCTAAGGTTTTATCAATAGATTATTTATGGAAGTATTCTAGAAACATTTATAGAGAATTATTATAGTGTACCATGCTAGGTTTGTTGCATGCTTGCTTGTTTTCTTTGAACCTTTTATTAAAAACTATAAAGTCAATCCATTGACAGTATAATTTAGGAGGAAATGATAGTTTCAATTTACCAAATTCTTCAAAGGTGTTTGCTAATATTGTGTATACTAAGAACAAACAAACATTAAATATTAAGGTGAGTGAATTACATCAAGCTAACTTCTGTCAATTTAGATCTGCACACATCAATTCAAGTCCACACCAAATATTAGGCCTACACATGCAAATTTCAAATATGAATGTGTAGGGGGTGAACCATGACAAAGAACAATCAATTTGCAAACTTAAAGATATTTTTCTCCAAATCAACCCTAAAAAACCATATCATTGGTGAATTGATTCATAACATCTGCACATAATTTTCATCATTAATTATTAAGTATCGCATTCAATTTATTTAAATCCCACAATTAATTTTAATATTTTTATTATCAATCCTAGCTTATTTAATCAAATTATTCATTTAAAGTACAGGTGTTTTTCCCTCTACAATAGAACAAGTATACAAGCATTCTTTTCTTCAAATATTGTAACTAATAATACAAGTGCTATATTCTTTTGGTTTTTTTTCTTCTACCAAGGTACATAAAATCTTATTCCCAGAAAAGCCTATGGCAGCTTTGCTTAAAGCATACCTTCTTATAATTTTTAAATTATAATTCTTTTAAAACAACCGATTAAGATGATGGTATGCAATAGGCAGTTATTGTAACTAAACAAATTTAATTAATTTGACTTCTAATTTTAAGAAAAAAAGGGTTCTCTCTGAAGTGATTTGATTAATGCATGAATTTGGGTCCTCTCATGTTGATGAATATGTTCATAGAACCTTTTAGATTGGTTGTAAACTCCCTTTTATAATATTGAAGATTGAATATACTTATTGTAGGGATCTTGCAAAGGAACACAGAAAAATAAATAAATAAATAAATAAATTTAGCAGAGTTGCCTCCTCTGTAATATTTCTAAGTATAATTGAAAACAACTCCTTTATTATTAAGAAACATAAATAGATGCATGTATTGTTAAAACCAAATAACAATAGGGAGACAATTCATTCAAATAACATCTTATTACTTGGACTAAAACTCCACTCCCATAAGCAGAGAGATTACACTTTAGCTTTTCTCAACTTCTGGGAGAGCCATTTGACCATCTTTCTCACAGAAGGGCTAGATATGCCATTGTCTTCTAGGCATTGACTACAATACTCATATTATATTTTGAGATCCCACATAGTAATCTAAGGCTGAAAATTAATATTATTAATATCAGATAGTAAGCAGCTACTGCTGCTGAAAATTGAAAGGCAATTGAATTCAAGGGCACTTGGGACCTCCCTGCTGAGTCTTCCAGTTGTTGTAGCAGGGGCACACTTCTTTGTTTCCATAAGTTCCAGGAGGAACACAGAGACACTTAGCACAGCATTTCATGCAGAAAAACATGCAGGGCTTTTTGTGAGAAGTTGCAGAACACCTGTAAGAGCACCTTGGGGCACAATCTACATGCAAATCCAAATGAACATCAGAAGATCTTTTATAAAAACAAGATCTAGAAGAATACCAATAGAAAGGTGACATTTACCAACAAGGACAAATAAAAGAAGTTTAAACAAACCTTCAGGGCGAAGGCTTCCTTCTCCATAATTCTGAGTAGAAACAACAAAAAGTTCATAAATGATCAGCATAACAGAAATAACTAAGAAATGAATAAGTGGGATACTCTTAGACATTGATATTTTCCAACTGGGTAGCGACAAATGCTGAATCTAAGTATGTTGAGTTGGGATCTATTGGTCTGCTTGTCAGGACAAGTTCAAATCCTGGCTGAGAGGCTCCTCCGACAAACAACCAAGTTAAAATTGTGAAGGAGGGAAGCCAATGATTGAAAATCACAAGAAAGTAAGTCAATAGAAGACAAAGCTTACCCCGCTCAACTGTGCCATGAAAAGTGACTCCTCGTTGTTATATTGCATATTTGCCTGCAAAATTCAGATCTCTTATTACCATTAAAATCCCAAAATCAGGCTGAACAAATAGTTTTGCCATGAACACTGCTCCCTTTGACAGTGTACATGTTTCTCTAACCAATGCACTATTATTTTACAAGACTTGAAATAACAACATGCTTTAAAAAGGACAAAGGCATCACAGGATTGTGTTTGTTCAATATGGAAACAAAAATGTGTTCCCTCTGACAGTACAACTTTCTGAAATCTATATACTACCATATTCTAGAAAATGAAACAGTAGGATGCCCGAAAGAACAAAAGATAAAAATCATCATGACTTATGAACATCAATGTGGCATTGTGGTTAATCAGGTATGATCTAAATAGAATCCCATTGTAGCATTGTGTGAGATCAGTAAAGGACTGGAAAAGAAAAAACTATTGTAGCATTGTACTGATGGATTCTGAGCTGCAATGTACCTCAATATTGCATACAAGGAAGCCCATCAGAGCAAAAAGAACAAAACCAAATGATACAAGATATGCCATTCTGGTTTTCCAATACCAATTAGCTAGAGAAGACTTCTCAACAACTAAGTTATGCTTGATGGGTGTGAGCTTGAGGGGAACAAAACACCAATTTATATAGAGAGGATAAACTCAACCCATTTCTTGAAGGACAATCAAGTATAGTGCGCCTTCATTCGGTTGGAAACCGAAAAGAGGGCATGGCCCCACAACACAGAAGTTATGACCCATTTAGGAAGTTACCTTAACAGTTCAAGTGGAGAGAGCTTTCTTTTCCGAACAAACAATTTTGTTTTGAAGATAAGATTTGTTTCATTAAAGTCACTCAAAGTTTACATCTGTCAACCGGCCTAGCCATGGAATCCATTGTATACTAAATAAAAGGTTAGAGGAGATTACAAATAACAGCTTATTGATGCACAGTCATAGTTGTTATATTGTTGTTAAATCATTCCTCATAAATCTTATTTAAGGGAGAGGAGCCTATCGTGGGTATAGTTTTGGACAGCCTAGAGCCCAATCTTGGACAGCCCGGGGCCCACTTTTGGGCAATAAAATTGCCAATAAATTTATACTTAATATCCAACTGCAAATCACTTTAATTCAAAAAATACAAAAACTGATCAATATGTAGTGCCACATCAACATACCAATATTACATGACTTAGTGATCCACTTTTTTTGGCTCTTTTTTTGTAGTTTTTGAAAAATGGTTTGAAAACATTGATAAATGTGCCCAATTTTCGCCAGAAAAAAATGACGGGATGCCAGCTCAATGATCAAGAAACATGGCAAAAAAAATTGTCCAACTCGTGCTGATGATGTTGAACCCTCCCTCAAAATTACCCTACCCACCATTACCTCCTCTTCCTTATATATGCCTTGAAAATCGATTGATTTACGAGGTTGCTGAACAATTCAAGAAAACTAGGAAATGTTAAGGAGACAGAATCTATAATCATTTCAAATCCAAGGAATACTACCTAGTCCCAAAGCATTCATCATCGTTCTGGTTTTCTTTTGTTTTTTTCTTGAATTTAATATCCTTGAAAAATTCTTCATGGAAAATCTAACACTCCTTAAAAGCAGTTGAAGTGTCTCGTTTTGTGCACATGTGCTTCTGTAATTGAGTGACATGACAAAGGGCTAAATTTGTAGGTAGTACAGCTGTTTTCACTCATTTCGGAATTACTGTGATGAAAGGGAGGTTATGAAACTTGATGTTCGGACTTCCTTTTTATCAAAAATCACCCTACTTTTCTATAAGTTTCCTCTGCTTTTTGGCAAATTATTATTTTTATAATGAAGAAAGATATTTTTTAATATTAAATAAGAGATGCATTTTTGTCCATGATTCAGTAAATATGGTTCTGATAGTGTGTTCGTAAATTGTAGTTAAGTATAGTTTTTGAATATTGTTATTGTAATTGATTTTTATTTTTGAAACATAAAATAAAATGTAAAAGAACATAGGTAGTTATTGGTATTAGAAGGGGCAATATAATTTCAATGTTATAGGTTAAAAATGAATATTAAATTATATATGTGCATATCTTATTGTATAGATTGAGTTACATTAAAAATGTCATTCAAAAAGACAAAATAATTTTAAGTCAACTAAAGCCAAAATTTATTTTTATATTAAATTGTGGTGCCATCTCACAATAGAAAATGATTATTATGATATATATCATAATGCCTTATGTCCTTAAGCCATTGATAGAGTTGCAATTTGATTCAACAAATTAAATGGATTGGACATGTAATTTATGAAAAAAGATAAATAAAATTTTGATTTTTGCAGTTATTGTTCCCAACATAAACTAGTAGAAAGAAAAATAAATGACATTTTTCTAATTATTTAAAATAAAATTTATTTTAGACTATAGAATTGTTGCTTAATTTTTTAATTTTGTATGTTTACTGGTTAAACTAACAAAAGAAATTGAATGCAACATATACATTTGTTGTAGGAACTAAAAAAAGATCGTATAGTAAAATGAACTTTTCCTATGTTTAGTTTAGGTTAATAAAATAAAATGTATATACATAAGTATAACTAATCCATATTAATTAATTATAGTATTAGTTGATATTTGAATATTGAGAATATGATAAATGTGTATTAATTTTGGTATTTGAAGAATGTAATGAATTTTGTAAGGAATTGAATTTGATAAAATGTTAGGATTAAGAACACTAGATTATAGACTAATGAATGTCTTATGACCATAATATTTGGTTGGCTCTTCCCAAAGATGAGTTTAGCCATTTGTGACTAATTTTTGATCTTGAACTTGTCTTGTCTTCAATAATTCATATTGTGTATCCTAAAGACTTATATTCTTTACTTTCCTTTTAATCACATTTGACTTCTCTATCTTCTACTATCTTGTGGATTGGTGGTATTTATAAATATCTTTGTGGAGCTAAACTGTTAAGTCACAAGAGGGAATGTTCTCCTAGGTCAACCCTAAAAAACGTAACCTAAGCAAGATTTTTACTTCATAGGGAAAATTACTTATGGAAAAGACAATGTTATTGCACTAGAGAATGTGCCACATAGGTGAGAAGAGTCTCAAGACTTTGAAAAATAAAAAAAATATTGTAGATAGTTTAATTGATTGTACTCTTGAGTTGGATTATGTAAACATTGCATATGTGATAAAGAATTGTGCTTTTAGTTTTACTCTAGTTCGCATAAATATTCTAAGGTGTTGGATTTGATTCATTCTAATGTATTTGATAAATATCTCTTTTATTTCAAAGTCTTTGTACTATGTATGAGTTAAAATAAAGACTTAAGTCAAAATAAATATAATATATCAATATTCTCCATTTTTGTATGGTTGGGGTCCATAATTATTCAATGTTTTTAACTATAATGTTGGATATATTCATCTTTTTCCTTCTTATGGTCTATTCTATGTCTTTTCAAATTATTGTTTAACCATGTGCTTAATTAAAAAATAGTTAAACTTAGATGGTTGTAAGGTGATTACACCATCTGTTAAGTAAAATGATATAATATTATTGTATACATGTGTTGCATCTTCCTCCATTAATTTTATGTTTTGCAATTCCTACATATGATATCAAAATGAATATTTGAGAGGAAGAAGATAAACTAATTATAGGTGTTGGTATGTGAAGGAATCCCAACAATTGCTAAAAGTGATTGCTAATGAAAATCTACAATAATATAACATACCAAAGTCAAGGTTTCCTACCATATCTCTGCCAAAGTTGGAAAAAGGTTTCATCTCCCCCTGCAACAAGTACATATTGTGTGCAACATGTTTGTCTAAGTTTTCTCTTGAAATTCCTGCGTAATTGGAGTACAGTCAAAATTCAGGAAGGATAAAATTCTTATAACTTCATCAACATCTTTAATTTCTCTATCAGAAATATATGTAGGAGACAGTGTACATGCACTCCAACTTCTTTAGTTTGGATGTTTTAGTTACCAGCTTTTCATGTACCTCCAGTATGTTTTAGTTATGAAGTCATTTTTTGTATTCATTTGCATGTGGGTTGTGTTTACATTACATCCAGATTGTTTTGTTTCTGCAGTTACTTCACAAAGTTTTTTCCAATACCATTGATTTTTTTTATTGAATCAACTAAAGGAATTACAATCACCATACAACTACATAAACTTGACCTTTCTTCAATCCTCTCTCCAATTCAAACCTGACCTTTCATTATTTATTGCTCCATGTGTTTCATTCAAAGATAAGTGGGTAAAAGCACAAACTTGTGTCACACTTTCAGCCAAATAAACTAATCCAACCGGATTACTTTCAGCTGACTAACTTTCAGCCGATAATGTTTTGGCCGAATCCACGAGGCAGCCACATGGTGCCTACGTGGCTCCAAATTTTCGGGCAAGTTACTTTCGGTCAAAAACTAGTCAGCACAGCACCCATGTGGATGCACTTGTTCAGTCAAGTATGTTTTAGCTGAAACCATATTGGCCGTAAGCGTATTGACCGAAAATATCAAAAAAAAAAAAACCAGGCCCACTATTTGGAACGCTCGGGCAAAAGGATTGAGGGCGAGAGCTTGTCGGCCGAGGTCATCACCAACAATGACTATATTTTGCCAAGTTTCGTTTGGGGCCATTTGTTGGCTTGTTTAATTCGTGTTGTTTCATTTCTGTCTCGTTTGAGAGATTTGTTGGCTGTATTCTGGGTTGGGGTTTGATTGGAATGTGAAAATAATTTTTTCTGATGGATTTAATTGGTGGAAGGTATAAAATATTGTGATGTTTGTGATAAAGTTGAAGGAAATATATAAAGATTTCTATTCCTAAAAACAAAGAAATTTCTAAGAGCTCAAAACCCTAAGGACATTTCTATTCCTAAAAATAGAGAAATTTTTGAGAGCTCAAAACCCTAAGAATCTCGAACAAGAGATCATTAATGAAGGAAATAGAAAGCTTTAACTCACTAAATTCAGCAATTACTTTTAGCTGCATAAGTCTGCTTCACATAATTGTTCTCCAGTTCTTTGTTACAATTTTTTTCTCTTCCAACCATTAATTTGTTGAGCTATTTTGTTTTCTTTCGCGTGAAGTAAAAGCTACACAATCTCATCAACAAAAATGAATATGTTTCAGAATTACGCATTACGTTTGGAGCAATTTAGCCTCCAAAATGGCTGGCCCACGTCTTTCTGGCCTTCAAATTTAATTCAAGAAAACCTCACTATGCATAGGGATGAGTCCAAACATGAAATACTAGAGTCCATGTCCACAAATTTGTTTTTCCAAACCTCTTGACAAAGCATAAATCTATTGTAGACTCTAGGGTACTTCATAGATAGAGGCATTAATTTATGAGCTACACAAGTCTTACTCGAAAATCTTCTTCATTACCATTCATTCTTTGGCCATAGAGCTAAGTAACCTGATTGTCACATTTATATTTTCTAGAACACTTGTACATTTATCATATTACTACTACATTTATAAAATTAGTTAAATTAGGTAACTGGTTTGTGCTTGATTGATTATATTCCCTTAAATAGCCTAGGATATCTCTAATGAAAACATACACATATATATGCATGCACATGTACATGTATGTATACACACATACACATACATATATAATACATGTACATACATACACACATTTTCTAAGAGTTGATCTAGAAGAGAAATCCTCTCCTTGTGATGAAACATGACAACCATTTACTTGGTATTTGCAAATACTTCTAGTTTCCAAATTATCTTAAGGAAGGATAAAGTAGACAACTATTCATTAGGTGAGCAGAAGAGAAAAACCTCACTATGCATAGGGATGAGTCCAAACATGAAATACTAGAGTCCATGACCATAAATTTGTTTTCCCAAACCTACAAACTCACCCCTTGACAAAGCATAAATCTATTGTAGACTCCAAGGTACTTCATAGATAGAGGCATTAATTTATGGGCTACATAAGTCTTACTCCAAAATCTTCTTCATTACCATTCATTCTTTGGCCATAGAGCTAAGTAACTTGATTGTCACATTTATATTTTCTAGAACACTTGTACATTTATCATATTACTACTACATTTATAAAATTAGTTAAATTAGGTAACTGGTTTGTGCTTGATTGATTATATTCCTTTAAATAGCCTAGGCTATCTCTAATGAAAACCTATTTTCCTTCATGTTTTTATGAACTTGATTGATCCTACTTGACTTGGTTTAATTTTAGGGTTTCTTCTTCCTATTAGGGTTTTTTAAATCTACCCTTTTTTATGTTTAATATTCAAATTTGGAAATCTTTAAATATTATCTTGATTCGTTACTTTGTCCTTTTATATTAGGGTTTTTGAGATTTGTTGTGAAATCTCTTTATACACCTTAACTAACCTTAGCTAGTCCACTAGTGTTTCATTTTCAAATCTCATGTCACTAGTATTTCTAATTTTTCCAATTTGAAAGTATATTTTTAATCTTTATTTTGATGTATTTTGGTTGTACCACAAGTCAATTAGGATCCTAATCTTCCACCCAGGAGTGGTTTTCTAAACCTTAGCATGACCCAGACCAATGAGAATGATTTATATTCTTATGTGTATGTATGTATGTGTGTATGTATGTATGTATGTATGTATTATATATACATATGTGTACATGTGTGTATGTATGTATGTATATGCATACATATATATGTACATGCACATATATGTATGTGATGCATGTACATGTATTATATATACATATATGTACATACATGTGTGTATGTATACATATGTATATATGCATGTATATATATGTATGTACATGTATGTGTACATGCACATATATGTGTATGTGTGTATGTGTGTATGTATGTGTGTTCATGTGTGTATATATTATATGTATATGTATGTACATGTATGTATGTATATGCATATATATATATGTATGTGTGTATGTATGTATGTATGTATGTACATGTATTTATATATACATATGTGTACATGTGTGTATGTATGCATGTATATGCATATATATGTATGTACATGCACATATATGTGTATGTGTGTATGTATGTATGTATTATATATGTGTATGTGTATGTGGTATGCATGTACATGTATTATATATACATATGTGTACATGTATGTATGTATATGCATATATATGTGTATGTACATGTATGTATGTACATGCATGTATATATATGTGTGTGTGTATATGTATGTATGTACTTGAGTATATACATGTGTACATATAGACATACACATATATATGCATGTACATGCACACATACACATACATATATAATACATGTACATACATACACACATACACATATATGTGCATGTACATACATATATATATGTATATACATACATACATACACACATACACACCTATATATATATGCATGTACATACACACACACACACACACATAGATATATATATGTGTGTGTGTGTGTGTGTGTGTGTGTGTGTGTGTGTGTGTACACATGCACTCCCACATACATACATGTGTACATACATGTACATACAGATATATGCACATGTCTAAGATATGTTTATATTTTATTCCTAAGGAATTTATTTCAAAGAATTTTAACTTTATTACTTTAATATGTTTTAAGTTAGATCGAAAAATTAAGGAAATGTTAACCTTTTTATTTAGTGTTTGATTTAAAAAATAATTGATTACAAAGAAAGGCTAGATCATATGTGACCAATTGTAATGAACAACATTTTTTTATTTTGATCAAAATTTTAGTATAGAGTGGTTGAAAGGATAAATATATTTTTTCCATATTTACTCTTGGTTGAATATTACATGCATCTGTGATTTAATAGGTTCACATAGCTCGATAGATATAAAGTTTGAAATAGATCTCATTAGATACATTTAAATTCAAATTTTTTTTCTAGTTTTGAAACTTGAAAATTTTACCTTTAATTTAAATATATATTTTTTTTAGTTTTGAAAAAATTTCAATTTAAATTTGTTTAGTTCATTATGTAATTTTGTTTTAATGATATGCAGATCTATATCTATTTATATATATATATATCATGGCTGATGAGGGATCTCATCATTCCCCTCGTTCTGAGCGAGAAGCTCAAACTAGATCAAATATATTTCAGGATAGTATTGCTAGAGTGGACAATGCTCTAAAATGTTTAGAGCAAACAATTCACAACTCCCCCAATTTGGCTAATCGAGATAGATTAGTCACTATTAGACAAGAGATTATTAAGATGATTGAGACAATTTGATCATACAATCCTTATGATCGAATCAACATTGAACAATTTTATTTTTCTCTTGCTAGGAGTGTTACTGGCACAGTGAAACATAGAGAAGTTTCCAAATTAGTTTTAGGTGAAAATGTGTTATCCATGTTCCCATTTTATAGAGGAAAAAATAAAATCAGAGGATATGTGGTTACGAGGTGTGAAGATCTTCTTATTGTGCCATTCATATACCCTGGATGGTTGGCAGCACATCATAGATGGCCTCACAATGACAAGCTACCATTGTATTTTGTCAAATAGTTATATGCAGAATTTCATTTACATATAGAGGTGGACTACACATCTTATCCTGAGCATGTTGGCCAAGGTAAAGGCCATTTTTTCTGACAAACCACAGTTTAGACCTTCAAATTTTCCACCGCCTGTGGACAAGAGGGCATTAGTTGGCCCAAACCTTTTGGTTTTACCAAAACGTTTGGAATTGGCAGCAGCAGGGGAGGCAGCAATAGGGTCCACTTAGAGTCAGATTTTTGAAAACATTGCCTCTATTATGACGCAAATTGATCATATTTCATTTGATCAAGTTGTTAGATATTTATTACGCCCATAGATCAACCTTCCTCCCACTGAGGCTACATCTGCATCGTATGATCCATTTATTAGTGTCGATCTACCTACTCTTGTAGATGTCAAGCATATGACCCATACAACTCTACGTAATAGGTGTAGAATCTCAATCTTGGATTGACTAGCAGCATATTAGGTTATCAGTGAGGACCATGGGATTGCTCTTGACAGGGTACCATACTTTATTAGAAAACGATATCCTCATACACATATGAGCCACAGGGTGGCAAATGCAGCTCAGGATATTCCACATTAACCTATAGAATCCCATGCACATCATGTTTCTATTGATCCTTTAGCTTGTCCAGGTAGTTGTCAGGATGTTATAGGTCACGTTGAGGCTATTGCGACACCTGATCATGTCCATGGGACATATAGTCGACTTCTTTTTGCTACTGATACTGTACATGCTATAGAGCCCCCTACGATGTATTTACATTCTCATGATCTTAGTGACATTGGTAGAGCCATCAAGCAGGCACAACAGGTACTTTCAATTTATAATTTAAATACATGTATATATTTTTAAAATTATGTTCTAAAAAATTATGTAATGCATTTTAAAAACTTCTAGGGTTTTAACTCCTGATTGAAATTGTGTACTTGAAAATTTTAAGCACTATGGTGATTTCCCAAACTTTGGAAATTTGGAGCATGATGGAAATCCCATGCAGTATGCAGATGAGGTACATTTAAATTTAATTTTAAAACACTAATTACTTGATGTTTAAGTTTGAACACATTGAACTCAAGTACATTGTAAAATTTTTAGATAATTTTACATATATATGTACTTGAACACATGCAGGGGTTGGGACGAGGCTCAAGACACAAATCGAGAGATATTGGATCAGGACATGGATCCACACATCTTGGATCAGCAGAGTGATCGGTCCATGGATCGAGGGAGAGGTCGAGGGAGAGATCAAGCCATAGATCTGATGATTCTATTCATACCAGACATCCCTCTCTTTGGATTTGTTTTATAGTATTACATGTTTGAGATCATATTATTACATGTTGGAGACACTTTTTATGATTTATGTATTGAACATTTGCACATGTTGCATACTTATGTTTTATGGTACACATATATATACTTGTTATAATTTACATGTCACATTCATACAGTTATGTTTTATGGTTTGAATATAGGTTTGTTATATATGTGCATTATTATGGTTTGATGAACTCACTTACATTACATCTATAAATACATCGTGCATTAAATTAGTTTATGGTTTTATTTATTTAGCAAGGAACAAGTACCTTTATTTAAATTTAAATTATGGTAACTTGTTCAAATGCACTTGTTGTACATATAGATAACTTTACATTGTGAAATCAAAATGTTGGACTCCACTATCTAATGGTTGCTATTTGTAAATTTAAAAAGATGGACATGTACATGTAATTAATTTAAATAAATAGTTTAAATGAATTTGTCTTTAATAAATAGGTCAAGAAATAGAAAAAATTGAATGCAAATATGCTTGAGATTAATGCTATATATTTTAAAGTAGAACATAAAAATGCAATTGGAAATAGATGATAGTTAGATTGAATTCTTTAAAGCTCTAAATGTTCATTTTTAAAGTCAGTAAAAGTTAAATACATTTAAATTGTGCATATATCATGCTATACATGAACCTAATTTCTAATTCCATATAATCTAATACACATGTTCATTTGAATGTGCATGCAAAGAATTCTTGAACTAGATGATGAGCTATACTTGTGTCAAGTTGAATGTAAATGAAATCATGTATATATATTTGAAATTGTTCACTTAAGAATGAACCATATAATTCAAATAAAGCATGCAAGCTATAAGTGGAGTTGAATGTAAATGAAATCAAATTTCTAGTCTTGAAAGTTTAAGAATTCCATGTGGAACATATATATATATATATATGCAATTAGAAATTTATATATATATATATATATTTAAATCTTGAAAGACATGCAAATTTAATATTAAATTAAAAATTGATGACAATTCTATATAAATTGAAAATTGGTCAAGTAGATCTAGATCTTCCTGGATGACAATTCTATATATAAATTAAAAATTGATCAATCCATATTTAATTGTACTGGAACTTGATGGACCAAATTACATACATGGTCTCAAGATATACATGGTAAACAAAGCTAAATTGATGCCAAAATGTAGCTATCACAAGCACCCCAAACACCATCACTATGATTCACTACAATGTTCACATATTCCAATGCACCTTAAGGTGAACAAGAAAGGCCAAACCAAGAGAACTTGGATACAATCTAACATTAACAAAATGGATAAATAATTTAGTTCTATACTTAAAAGATAGGAGCTAATGTTCTTAAGCAATTTTGGATTTTAAAGATGAAATCAAATTATAACCTATCAAGTGATTTTTTATTAGGCGATTGGATTTGAAATGGATGATAGTCTAGATTAAGGATAAGGTCCCTAGATGTTGAAAACTTTGGGTGATGACGAAAGGACAATATGATGTATGGACTAGATTGAGACCAAGTAACCAAATTTTGATGTTCAAGTGTTGTTTTTTTATTATTAAGGATGGAGAATGGATGTATGGTTGAGATGGATCTAGATGGATAATTTTTAAATGATTCTAGGATGATTATGGTTGAATGGGTTATTACAAGTGATAAAACTTGATCTTAACTTGATGATTAGGATGAGGGATGCTTACCTGATGAAAATAATAAAATTAGGATGTGATGATTAGGATACATGAAAATCTAGATGATCATTTAAAATTATTGAATGTTGTGCATTAGTAATGTATAAAAAATAAAGAAAACTAGAGACAAAATTTATGTCTAGATTCTTCACCACTCAAACACCAAATCAACTAGATAATTTTATATAAGTTTGTGGAGTTGAATGTTCAAATGAAATGAAAGATTTGAATGTGAACTTAAGAATTCCGTGGAAAATAAATAAATTTAAATGCAAAATTGGAACATAGACTAGGTTTTGTACATATTGTTGCACCTATATATATATGAACAATCTAGCTCATGTATATAGGTGGAGTTGAACAATTATTTAAATTCAAAGATTTGAAAGTGAAAGTTTAACAATTCCATGTCAAACATAAAAATTTACAATCAAGGAATCTAGAGAGATGATATAAAGGAATTTCTAGAGATTCTCAAGAGTGAACTTAAAAGAATGAACCATGTCCAACATGTAAAAATGCAATTGGAAATTTAGATGATTTAAAGGAATTTAGGCAAAATTTGAATTAAAACATTTTTAAAGTCACTAGGTTTTGTATCAAGCATATATATAATCTAACATACATGTCACATTCTATAAAAAAACCCATTCTAAATCATGTCATATGTCCAATCAATACAAATATATATTATCTAGATTTGGAGTCATAAATGTGTACACATGTATCCAAAAAACAACTTAAAGCTCCTGGTACATAAAATATGGATCCTCTCTATCTTTAATTATCTCTAAAATCTTCTCATGATCTTCAATAGGCAACCTTCACTTTTGTTTGGCATGTCCTCTTTTAGGTAAAGTTTCTAAATTTATTTTTGTTGCCAAAACTAAGTGACTGTAATGTAGAACCTTTTGTCCTGGCCTATAATCAACAAATATAATACCATTTTTATCTATCTTTATTTGTTGATAATATGTGCCTTTAATAATGACTGATCCAATGGGATACTCTTGTCCATCACCATCTATCATCGATTCGACCAATTTTATTTTTGGTTGTGTACGTCTTAGTAGATAGTAATCTACACCTTCCGCATTTTTAGGATCTGCAACTACAACGAAAATATCTCCTGTACACACACCACATATTTACATATTTAAGTAAATTATACATTTAAAAGTTGTAAAAATTTATATTTTATATTTGAAACTTACTTAAACATAGAATATATATATAAATTTAAATCTTGATTTTAACTAAATTAATCAATTTGGACATACCTATAACAACTAAATCAAATACACGTTCGTAATCAGCTGAATATAGTGGATCATAGACATCAACATTGTCATCTTCGACAAAAGGAGGCATTGATATTAATTGTTTTATTTCCCATTGTGAAACATACCCATCTCTAATATTCTCACATTGATCAATATTTGCATTGTCCTTAATGCAATCAAAACCAAAACATGGTTTTTCTCTCACATTCATTGCATAAGGCCTACTACTCCTCGTTGTCATGATTTGATGTAGATTTCTAATACCATGAATTGCTTGACAATTATAAGGATTTGATCGATCAATATCTGTTTAAATTCAAACTTGAAAATTCAATTTGAAATCATGTATGTACTTGAACTTTGAAATTCAAATTTTTAACAAATTTTGACTAGACATACATACCTATAACTTCCCAAAAATACCGTGTGTTGTATGTTGAGTCGCGAGCAGAAAAATGACTTTTGCACCATTCAACAATTTCGTTTGCATTTCGTATGGAATTACCTATAAGTTACACACAAGTTGGAACAATTTGTCACCTATTACTTACAAGGAACTTAAAAGAATTTAATTTAGTTAAATTAAATATATATATATAATCTTTTAAAAAATATCAAGCTAAATTGGACATACCAGCAAGTTCATGTTGATGAAGTGCATGCTTCACACATGCTCCTGCTCCATTGTGCTCTCCTTTTCCATGTCCACTCTCATAAAAATTCCACAAAAAATTGGTGTTGCATCTAGCATGTTGGCTGCTTAACCAAACAAAGGCTTTTGCAGACTTTAATTGTCCTGTGAAGTTACAAATAATTGAACACTTGAAAACCAAATTATCTTAAAAAAAAAATTTAAGTCTCAAAGTTAAAAGTAAATATAAATTAAATAAAAATAATTTAAAAACCAATGTACTTACCAGCACATCCATCAGACCATATCCAGTGTTGTTCTCGATTTATGCCACATCGTCTTAGGTCTTCAAAAAACATTTTGAAACAATGAGCTACATAGCTTCTATCATGATTTGTATCATCACCGATATAAAAGTGAACCTTTTTGATGATAATTCTATTATCTTTGCTACTTTGTATTCCATTGACCGCTAACTCTGCATGCCTATAGCAAACTTGCACGAATATTGCAACTTGATCTGAATGATAATATTAACTTTGAATCTTAGTTTGAGGACTAAATGTATAGTTCTCAGAGAAATATACAATAGAGAGAATACAACTTGGTGGAAAACAATTCTTTGAATAATGAAATTGCTAAGATTGCCATCTTGCACCATGACAATGTTGGATATGTGGATATATGATATTGCAAAATTTACTCATGAATTCATTGTAAGGCAATCCACTCTCTTTGAGAACAATTTTTTTGGCCTCAACTCCTGACTTCGTTAAGTATGTCTCATATTCAAATCTCTTTCAAGTAACTTGCATTTCATTATTGTCAACATGTAAAAGATTCTTCAAATCTCCACAATCATTACATACATTTTTTATACACTGAATGTTGAATTCATCCAAATTTTTTGATTTTTCACATAGAAGAGACTTCACAAATTGTGTTGTGCTTCTAGGGATAGCTAAATTTCGATCAATTGTTGCCATAACTTTTCTATATGATTGTAGGTGTAGATCAAATTCAACATGATTTCTACAACAACAAGTTTCACATACTTTATTTATACGTACAAATGATGGTCAGAGTGTTTCAAACATCCTTTGACAAATCTTCACATTTAAAAATTCTTGTTTAAATGCTTCAAAAAGTTCACTTTGTGTTGTATCTATAAAATGTTTTGGATGAGAAATTTTTGTACCATCATCACCTATTATTTGTATAGTATCCCTTCTATTGGAAGAAACACGAGAGTGGGTGGTCCAATATTCAACTACTTGTTTCTTTACATCTTCTAAAATTCTATCTTTTCGAGGAACCCTACAAATATTTACCCAATTTTTCTCAATTTTTCCATCTATTTCATCTCTCTTTTCAATATATCTTTGAACAGTTCTCCTAGAAACATTTAGTAATTCAGAAATTGCTTGAACTTGTCTTCTATATGATAATTTCTTACTAGAAATTACAGTCATCAACGCTCTACGTGCAACACTTAAATCACTAGACCGACTCTTCTTTTCAATACATTCTAATGCTTCTTGCAGGTTTTCAACAATTGTTTGTTTTAAATCTGATGACTTTTTCCTATTATCAACCCCTAACAACTCCAAAACAGGGGTCATTTCTTTTTGTCTAAATAACTTTGCAATTAACTGTGCTCTTCCAATTAGAGATTTCTCTTCAAAAAATTCATCCCATATTTTTTTAGAGTGTAATTTTAATGTGCTTTCAGATAACATATCTTCAGATGAAATATTATTGAAAAGAGAATCTTCATCCATCTCCATCAAATTTTCCATACCATAGTCCAAAACATTTATATTAGTACTAGGTTCAGTTTGTTCTTGTACCTGTACGCCACCTTGATCATCAATATTTTCCATGTGTTGTTGTTTAGTAGATGTTCCTTCATCCGCTTTTCTTTTTCTTTGTCTTACTTGTGTTTGATAATACTTCCTCGATCTAGCCCTTGGATTTTTCATCACAAATTACACTCAAATTTGAATGATTGCCTACATACAAATTTGTACACACATTAGCTTTCCATGAAACATGTACATGTAATATAGCATAAATATTTTAAAAATCTTGTAACTAGATGCAAAACATAAACATAAAATATTTAAACAAAAGCTTTTAATAAACATAAACATGCAAAACATAAAATATTTTTAATTGAATAATGAATATATTTCTACACGTATTTCTTTGATGTTAATATTTTAATAAAAAAAAAAAGTGAAAACAAACTTCAAATGCATTTTCAATAAAAACATAATCAATTAAATAAGTTGAAAATTAATACACCTTAAAAATATCTCTCTTCTTCTCCAAATGCCTTTTTTTTTGGTTGAAATAAGTCTTGTAAATTTAAGAAATGATAAACCTTCGAAAATGTTGAAATAAATCTTCTTTAATAAAAAATAGTTGAGAAAATTTTGAAATATTTGTTATTTTTGAATTTTTTAATTTGATAAATTTGAAAGAAAATAACTTTACTTTATTTCATTAGTTTTCGGTTGAGTACTTATTAGCCAAGAGATTTCCGATCAATTAATTTTCAGCCGATTCATTACCGGCCGATAGGATTTTGGCTGAAACTTTATCGTCCGAAAACGTATCGGCCGAAAATGACTAGTTGGCATCCTACATGGCAACTTACTCATCATTTTTCAGAATTTTCTGAAACATTCATTTTTGGCAGAGTATTTCTCTAGTCAGATTGATCTATTTGCAAAAAATAAAAATACCCTTTTGTAGAGCTTGAAGTGTAGAATCCAAATATATAATTTTTATAATATTTTGATTAGTTTTAATATCTTTTATTTTTAAAATAATGCAAGTAGGTTTTAAAAATAAAAAAAGAGGCTGATTTGATATTAAAAAAATGATAGTAAAGCTTATTAAAATGTTTTAAATATTATATGAGGCATAAGAGGAGAGAGTCTACTTCAAAAGGGTATGTTTTGTTTTTGAAAATGATTGAAAAATTTGAAATTAGTTGGCGGTCCGTGAAAACTGTCAAATTATGACATGTTTGACTTTAAAACGTTATTATGAGAAAAATATACATCAAAATGTGATTTTTTTTTTCCATGCACAAGATATTGAAATTACCTATTTGGAAAAAAAAATAGGGAGAAATGAAGTTTTTTTCATTTTTTTTCTTCACGGCCCGTGAAGTCACTCTTTTATGAAATTTTTAGCATTCCAAAATTTGTCCTTAAATTGATAAAAACATAATAAAAACAATTTTTTTAAAAAAAATTACAAGAATAAACTACACCAAAAGTTCTACATTTTATTAGTTTACACCATTTTGAAATTCAAAACATAAAGACCACTTTTATGTGGTCGAATTTCAGAATTTTTTTTGCTGTTGGTCAATTCCTTTATAAAGTGTGACACATGTTTGTGCTTTTACCCAAGTCTCCTATAGTTCCTCTAGGTACACTAGTTACTCATTACATATGCTCACTGTTCATAAATGTTTATTAGGTACTAAATTAAATATGCCATAAATTTATTCTTTTAATAAGCTTGAAGCATGGATGAATTTATTTTGTGTGATGTTTTTGTATTCTACACCTTTGATTAGAATCATTTCTAAAACATACATTAATGACATATTTTAACTTCAAATTTATCACAGGCATAGTGATAACACAATTACATTACATGCAAAATTTATATAATCATCATGTCACAAAAATAAATTAATAAAATAAATGATTCTAGTAATATGCCTACCAACATTATTGTAACTTCTTCTAGCACATCTATCACATAGACACCCAATACTTTTGTATAGAATAATCTTCCATCACCTAGGCATGAAGAACAAGCGAAAAAAAAGTAGTGTAGCATCACATACCAAGAAAAACCATGTTGAATCCCATCTTACCATAGAAGAAAAATATTCTATTGATACTTGTCCAAAAATGAAAGAAACCTATCATGTCAAAATTAAGGTCTAATCCTAACATGATTTCTTGTTAGGTGTTTGTTGTTACTTCTCAATCAAAATATATTGTGCAACTTTGGGAGTCACAGATATCCAATTGGGGAAAATGTGATTTTGGATAAAGGGTATTGTGGGTTCTTATATTCCAAAATATTCTAAACCTATTCAATTTTTATTTTTTTGCACCCTTAATCTTGATCTTGTTGAGTTTTCACATGTGTGTGTTCATAGATTCCAGCCCCCTTATTTGTCTATCCATGGTTTAACCCAAACTATGTTCTCACTATGTTTGTTTGTTCTTTTGATTTTCACCCATGTTCTCTATGTAGTTAAGATACACATGATTCTTCCCATTATTTTTGAAAGAATGCATCAAGTGTCACTAATCCCTTGTTTATACCTACTACTAAGGATGCTTCTATCACTATGATGTTCTATATGCAACACATGATCCAACTGTTGATTAGCTAGATGGTGTGGAATATTCTCTTTATTATAATGTGTATGATATTTTGTAAGATCTTATATTGTTATGTAATGATATTTGGTTTTTTATGGATAAATATTTATGCTTGGTTCCCTTATTGTACTTGTTTCTAATTGTATTTTTTATTAGGGTCAGTGCAGGATCATGGAGGTCCAAGCTAGGCCTCTAAGTGGCAATGAAAATTTAGAATATCAGAGTTAGGCAACTTGACATAAAACATTGAATAGGTTATTAACTATTGATCATCAAAGCTTGTGCCTCTCTAATAGCCTTATGGGAAATTCAATGAGTGGGGGACCAATTTGTGCCTCACTGAATACCTCCTAGATTTTTATAGAAAGCCGACTCTTCTTTGAGTCTGGAAAAAAGGTAGAAAGAAATGTAAACATAAAACATGAAGATGGATATGCACCAAAGCTTTTACAACATTTCAAACCCAATTCTTTTCCTATGAATGATATAATAAACACATAATGCCACAACCCTTCATTGTTGGAAAGAGAATAGGCAACAAAGGCTAAATACAAACACAATGCACTTTCAAATCTCCCCACAAGAAGCACTCATTAAGGTCTAATCAAGCATAAAAGTTTCAAAAGTTAAAATAAAAACATTCAGAAATTGTAGAAACCCTTCCTCTTTTACAACATAATATGAAAAAAACAACCCTTAAAGAAAATGGAGAAGTTCAACAAACATAATCCAATTTCCACAAGTTATCATCATATCATAGAAGCCTACAACATGGAAATAAACTACTTGAACTATCAAATTAAACTTAGCATAGTGTCTTTATTATGAATGAAACATAAAGAAGGAACTTGACAAAGGAAATAACATGCACAGTTTCAAAGATTTATTCCAAACAAATCATACTTAAATATAAAATGAACTTAAAAAAAAAGGTCGAATGCCAAGAGAAAAGCAGTGTTCTTCCAACTTTAAACTTCTAAAAATATCTCTATAACTAAGGAAAACTAAAAGAAATTTTGAGAAAAAAAAAATTCTTTGTCACCAACTCCTATTTATAGCTTAAAAGAGAGAAATGTCGCCAACATTCTAGAAGTAAATACTACCAGATGCCTACATTTGATAGCTCACAATCCGATCATAGATCTTTGATTAGATCATGACAATCCTTGCTCATTAATTCCCAACTACCTCATTAATACCCTCTAGATATTTAGCAAATATTTCCATCTGAAAGAAATCAGATCCTAGAAAACAACCTAGAAAAATCCGATTGACCAATCACATAGATTGGTGGTGCCGAATCAAAGGTTCCAACCTAAAGATAAGAAAGATCTAGCATGCTTCAACAAAATCCCAAAAGAGATTTCTCCTTAAAAGCACAACTTGCCCAAAGCGAAGTGATGATGTGTCGAGCGAGCGGGGAATCTTAGATTTATGAAAATAGCCTTAGAGAAAATCCCTACCAAGATGACACGTGCCCCAACTTTCTCCCAAAAGGAAGACAATAGAAAAAATTCATGCAACCACCACATGGAAAATTGTGCGCCTTTCGGAAAAACTTTTGTTTTAAGCACAAATTCATCCTGAAGCCAAAAACGTATAAAATCCAAAAAACAAAATAAGATTAAGGAAAAAATACTTCACAGTTTTGAGGGCCTTCGCTTGCAAAGGTATGAACCTAGAGCTCTATAAATTCCTATAGTTTGAGAAAGGCAGAATGTTGTACCTCCTTGTCCAAATAAATGAGCCAGATGAGAGCGCGAAATACCATGTATGCCTGATCTAATTCAAAGACTTTCTTAAATGAAATGTCTCCCCATCTAGATGAAATAGCCCCAAGGTGGTAATAGAGATGGGAAAGGGGAAATATTTTGTGCTTGATTTCATCAATAGTGGGTGTCAAACTTAAACCTGGGAGTTCTGTAGAAGTCCATACCTTCTATTTGATTTCCTTTGTTACCTTTTCAACTGATAGCACCTCTCCATCTAGTTAGAAAAGGGGAGGCAAACCATAACTAATCAGAACATTGAAATCCTTTTTATTTCATTGACCCTTTTGTTTAGCACTGCCTGGAGTTCCTTGCTCTTTTCTGTGACTTTGTGGTAGTTGATGAATTTGCTTTCTTTTCTTGATGTGAACCTTTGATCCAAAATCCTTTCACTTCTTAGGGCCTCATCAGTGGCCACACACAATTTGGAAATTAGAGTTTGTGATTCCACTACCCAAGGAGCATATATTTGTAGAATTTGGTTAGCCACTAGGCCAACCTTTTCATTTAATTCTCAAACATCCTTTTAGAAATGTAGGGCTATCTTGAGAATGGCAACCATAACTATGATCCTTTCCTAATGTATAGATATCAAACTCTTCAATATTAGGAGGGTCCTAGACCCTTGTGCCGTAGTTAACTCCTAGTGGAACTGAGCCTCTCTTTCTCTTTTATTCTCCTCCATCTGATTCTTCTCTGGGAAGGAATTTGTTAGTTCAGAGCTCAACCTTCCAACCTCTTGGTTGTGAGCCTGTAGAGAAGAAATGATCTCTTATTTATCTTGTCTCGACCTTTCTACTTCTGCCTAGTCCTTTTGTAGATTTTCAGAAGCCTAATATTGGATGTCATTCAACTCTCTCTGTATATTTTATTGAGTACTTCGGTACTCTATGTTGTCTGGTGCTCAACAACAAGCTCAATTCTTAACTTTTCAATTTCAACATACAGTTGAATCTATTTTCTTTGGGCCTCCTCGAGCAACTTAGTTTCTTCTCTTTGTTGATCTTGTATCTATCTTATGTGGGCCATCTCGATATATTTGGCCTTGGTCTCTGTCTACAACCTAGTCATGTCATATCCCTTACATTTATCAACTTTTCCTCATGCTTCTTCAATTTCCTATCCAGCTTCTCATAATCCACATATACCACCTTCTAGGTGGCTTTGGCTAGGACCGCCTTGTAATGTGGAAAAGTTTTGCTTAAATGCAGACCCATGGCTCTGATGTCGTAATCTTCCATTTGCATTTTTCCCTCGAGCTTGGATACGAGTAGCTTCATGGTAGTGACCAACAAATAATTATGATCTTCATTGAAGCAATCTTCAATATTCTTTGTAGCTAGTTGTGTGACATTTTTTAATTGCAATTTCTACTTTTTGGCCTATTGGGCCTGCTTGGTTGCATCTAAATGGTCTTGGAGAGTCCACGAGGTGAAAATTCTTTGCACAACAATGGAGGCACCTAGAGGGAATCCAAAAAGGGTGACGAAAGGAGAAACCTTAGATTTTTTGAGACTACCGAGGGGAAAATGGGAGCATTATCATAGAAATGGTGGGATACCAAATTAAGATTGAGCAAAGGGAAAACCAGTTGAGGTTAAAAGAGAAGCGGGTGGAAGGAGATATGTTTTCCCAGAAGTGAATTGACCTAGAGTAATGGGAAACATGGATGCTTCAACTCTTTCAATGGGGGCCCTTGATAGGGTGATTAAAGAATCAATAGCAGCTAAAGTGGATGATGCTCATTTGGCATGTGAGGTTACTTCACAAAGTTCATTGTTGAAAATGGTTGAGGGTTCATTAAGGACCAAAATATCATGGTCCGTAGATATAGGATTCTTCTCCATAGATGGGGGCTGAGGAGTACTAGATATGCAGAGGTAGAAAGAAGAGAGGGAACGAAACTTAGTTGAGTTGCGGCAACTAAAACACCTTGTAGATCAGACTCCACTTCTTCTTCCCCTCTAACTGATGCATTGGGTCCACCTAGATCTTGAACTCATCTTCTCTTTGCATGATTCAAACTAGTACATTCTGATTCTTTGGCGATCGATCCCATTGAAACTTGGCCTTCGATAACAACAACAAAATCTCTTAGGGACCATTGTGTTATTTTCCCTTTGCTTCGAGAACTGATGAAGGATGTGACTTGTGAGTCGTTTTGTCTCGATCTTTTTCTTTTGTCTGATTCTTAAGGTTGGGAAGCATGGCATGGAAGCTCCTCCTATTCAATCTCATGACTGCTCTCTAGATTACTATTGTCAGTATCATGCTCTTCATCATAAACCTCATTGAACCTTTCACCATGTGGGTGCAGATCTCTTAATAGGGCATTGGGGCATCTCATCTCTTTTTGAAACCTCCATAAATTTGCTTTCTTCCTTTCTAAGCACCCCACGCATTTCAATTGTGAGTTGATGGATTTACCCATTGGGAGGTTCTGCTGATAATCTTCCTATTGAACATAAAAGCTTAGACATGGTGGTCATTTGAATGGTATGTGAGCCAAGTCGACATATACTTCTAGCCTTTCTTGGGTCGGATTCCTCCTCGACTCAAAATACCCCTCACTCTCAAGTTTCAAATGTGAGAGGTGCTTCATCAGATTGTAGTACCACATGTCACAAATAAGAGCCAAGCCTAAGAGTGCTAGTTTGTTTGTAAGCTCTCCCTTTTCCTTCTGCCTCACAAGTGTTACCTGACTATTGGCAATGCTAAGGGGAATTGGATAAAGCCCTGTCTTATGCCTTTTGTTGCCATAGACATTATTGGAAAGGGTTTCCTGATAGCATTCCTCCAAAGAAAAAGTTTTATCCATTACAAATTTGGGGAGTCAAAAAGGTTCCCTGACAAAACCATGGAATTTGATAAAAATGAAATCTTGACCTAGGAAATAATCCACCAGGGTCTGCGAAGTCTTCATCCATTGCAAGACCTTAGGAGAGAAGTACCCTGTAAGGCATGGGAACAAGTCCTGAAGTACTAGCCTTATAAAATAATCCACAAACCAGTAGTAATCCCATGTCCTTGAAAATACATGAGTCCATACCAAAATTGACTAATAGAAACCCTTTACATTGAACCTAAATAATGAAAAAACTCTCTCTAGAAACTCAGAATTTTGATGCAAAATCAAGTGAACCAAGAAACAAGAATACCTAAATTTATACTCAATATCATAGGTCCTCAACTATTCTAGCATCCCTTCAGCTATTGCATTAGAAAAATCATAATACTTCTGAATTTTCTCCTTTTTAAGCATGAAATCCAAGCCCATTTGAAAGGGATGGACCTCTTCATCATCATCAAGGTTGTAAATCTAGGCCAACATAGAAAAATAGGTTTTGTATCATTCTTGAATTTTCTGCACACAAGAGGAAAATAAAGTTGATCTCTCTCCAGCCTTTCCTTTGTTTCATCCTCATAAAATTTCCCCTTCTTAGTTTTGGCTTCCTAGAAACTTTCCATCTCTTCCTCGTCAAAGCATTTGGTGCCCCAAGTTGTAGGGATACACAACATATCCCATATGGTTATTGCAATAATAGTAACCTTGATCTTGTTGCTGACAATAACCCTTGTCTCTTTGTTGAATCTTTTAACACATTTTTCTACTAGCTCCGGGCATGGGTGTACGGTGAGCAACATGAATTGTGGAAAACCACAATTCCATAGTTGAGACGCGAAACCTTCGGCTAACCCATGCTGAATCATTCTTTGTAATGCCCCTTCCCTAAGGATTTTAGGGTTAGTTGCCAACTTTGGGTAAAAAATGTTGTCTGCAAAATCCTACACCACCTCTCTTCTGATACGATTATCCGATTGCACTGATTTGGTATAATCAAACTGTCATTCTTCTAGTGTTGGGGAATTGGTGAATGAATCCCCCCCAAAGATATTTATGTAACCAAGCCTTTTGGATGAGGCTCCAATATTTCTACTAGATGTTGGTGCTTTTTCCATGGTTGTACCGAGAAGTTATAGAGAGTTTCTTCAGTGAAATGGCCACTTGTTTTGCTACTTAAAAAATATATACTTTTGTGTGTAGTTAATTATTTTGTATGTACATGCAGTTAAGGCTCTACCATTACCGCTGGTCCACTAAATTCTACCACCAAGGCGATACATGTGGATTTAGGATATGTATCCCCCAGGAATGTGAAATTCACTGTGAGAATGGAATTAGTACATTCTTTCTACCAGCTCTTTCACAAATAAGACAAATGCATTGGGAAGTGTGATTTTAGCTATGAGAAGCATTCTTAAGTAGTGAAAGGTACTTTTGAAAGGACATTCCTATTTAATTTTTTAGAACTTAATGCATTAGTCAATGTCTTTTCATATAAGAAAGCTAGCTAGTGTCGATGATGGAAAAGGACACATGGCGACGATCGACCTATGCAAGCATTTACTATCAATTCCCAAATTTATTTGTCAAGGCCTCCTACTAGATTATTCACATGATTTTCCTCTTTCTCTCCATCTGCTTTGATATTCTCTCCATTGTTGTCTAGCCAAAAATATATTTTCCATTGGTTGGGTTCACCCATGCATCTTTTCTATAAATAGTTATGCCACCTTACTACAATATTCACTCAAAATTAGCTTTTCAAGTTTAGCAAGCTTTTCTTGCTATCTTTCATTCTTCTAGCCTTAGCTTTACTACCATCATGTCATCTAGTATAGGAACTCCCATATGGCTCCTTCCATGAAGGCCACAATACTCTTTTGTTGGTGAAATTACCTGCGATAGAATTAAGTGCCTGGTGAAGAAGAACAACTACCTCATTGTCATTGCATACAAGTGGGTCCTCGACAAGGACTACTTGGAGGATGACAACCAACCATGGTGCAACTCCAATTTCATCTCTTGCTTTATGGCCTCCCTTCTTGACTTGGACATAGCCAAGACCTGGATAATTACACTGTGTCATGCCATGTTTGACTCCATGTACTTGGATGGGCTCAAAACAATTATGCAAGTGGCCATCCTTGGTGTCAATATTCTAAATTCCATGGACCTTCAAAGGAATGTCGATTATGGGTAGGATGTGGTTTGGATACCCTTCCTTATTGAATTTCAAACCATGGATGTCGAGAGGCACTACTCTGATGTAAGAAAAAGATGAAATATTCTCAACAACTCAACTAGAATAATTTCCAAACAACTTGAAAGCCTTATATTTCAATCTCATCAAATTTCCACCTTTCAACCACTCCTCTCAAGTAGGTCTGCAAACCCTATTTTTGGAATTTACTCTCAATTCTTCCAAAATACTTAAGAAATAGATCGGTGATTTAGACTCCTCTCAAGGGGCTCTACAACATATGCCAAAACCTCCTAGGGTTTTTTCATACCAACATGGTCAAACTAGACCTCCAACACTGTCTTAAACCCACAATTAGGTCTTTTTTTCAAAGGAAGTATCCCAAAAACTTACCACAGACCTAAAAATTCATTGGGGAAGCAATCCAGACATATCAAAACACCAAATTTCCCAATTGGGTTACTCCAGTATGGTCTACAAACACCTAGAACCACAAACCCTCATTTCCAGGCTATTTTCTAGGGTTTTATTGAAAAGCTTACTTCCAAACCTCTCCAAACTCTTCCACCCACACATGCTCAAAAGTTCACAAAATGGCCTCCTCTAATAGTCCTTTATTAGATTCATGATTGTAGCCACCAATTTCACTCAAAATGTTAATGAAATTGCATAGGGCTTCATGCCCAACACCTTACTTGGCCTACCCTGCACTTCCAATGCACAAAAATCATCTAATCCTATAAAATTAATCCCATTCCACCTAATTACAATGACCATAGACAAGTGGAATGGGAACTTTAGTTCATTGTTCTGTCTTCAAACCCTTGAAACATGGTATTGACCTACAACAAGAGAAACAAGCAAAGATTCCACCAAACTCTATAATAAGGCCTCAAATCAGATGGAAAAAAAACTAACACATGCCCCATGAGGTTTGAAAAGAAATTTTTCTTAAAGCCCTCCTATACATTCTATACACACCCAACAATTTAAGAAAAAATTATAAATACAAAGATAAATCAGGGAGTTTTCGTATTCAAATCTTCAAGGTCAATCCTCAATCAAGATTTTTACATCATATTTATAATTTTTTCACTCTAAACCAATGGTTTAACTTCCTCCAACTTCCTTTTGAAAAGGCTTGACCGTTGGCATTCCTTAGTGTAAATTTGTAATTTTTACAACTTTTTAAACAACTCTCCAATATTTTGCATTTTTACCAAACTTATCTTACTAATCACCTAGACACATCAAACATTACCCAATTACAACTAATTACATAAAAATGTGGTCCTCAAGACCTTATTTTTAGCATATACTCCAAAATCCTAAAGCCTACATCTCAAAACCTTAAATTGACTAAAGTTTTCCAATGGTTCCCTTGCACCATACACCCCAACTTTAAACTTTTCCAAGTCTCTTGGAAAGATTAACTTGACTTGACCTCCTTTGTACTCTTCATGCCTCTGATCTCCAAGTTTGTCTTTACCAGGTCCACTTTGGTCTTGCTTCATATTTCCCTTATCGTTTGTGTTCACATCTTCATTTTTTTTTGCTTCAATCTATCATACCACTGTGTGGGTGAACCAGGTGGATACTTGTCATCAAAAATTGAAGTGTTCCACATGCTTTAGATTTCATCACCATGTTGAAGATCTTGTCAAGATCTTTCTGATGCATTTTGAATGGACCAAATTTGAGTCTTTACATGAAAGTTATGGTCGGTCAAAGTTGATGGTTGGCCATGATGATGTGGTAGGAATGATGACGTGGAAAGAATGATGACATGGAAAAAATGATGACATGAATATTTAAAATAGAATTTAAAAGCTAAATTCCCTTATATTTAAATTATTAAACCTTTTAAGTTTGAAAAGCCCATACTATGAGATTTTTAAGAGGATCTATAAAGATTTTTAAAGATTCTTAAAGATTTTTAAGGATCTTAAAAGATTTTTAGAGGATTTTAAAATATTTTAAGGGATTTAAATGAGATTTTTAAGGGGCTTAAAATATCAAAATATTTTCATAAAAGATATTTTAAAACTAAAATTAAATTTAACCTCCAAACTTAAAACAAATTTAACCCTTATGATTTTTATAGCCTGAAATTATGAGGGTCATGAATATACAAGAGATAGTTTGGTTTTATTATAGTTGTTAAAACTAATATTAAAACTAATCAACCTCTAAATAGCTTTCCTATGAGAAAAGACAAAAATAAATAAACAGTATGGAACCCAAATGGAAGAATTTTTTTTTTTAAGGGGTAATGGTTGAGATTATTGTTTTATTTGTAAAAAAAGGGGAAATTTGTTGTAAGGGGGTTATTTTATTAAATATGGTGGTTTAACCCCATATGGGAAAATTATGTATAAAAAGGGGGGAATTTAGGACTAAGAATAACCAAGTGGTTATTTTTATGAGAGAATTCTCAATTGTGGAGAGAATTTTGTATGGAGAGTCTAAGTGTCTAAATTTGTGCATCGAAGGAGTGTTACTGTACTGCACTAGAAAGAGAAAGACTTTGAAAGTCTTGAAGAATCGACATTGTATTCTATTGATTCCTTGTAATCAGTTTGGAGCATAATCAAGGATTGGTCACTATTTGGAGAGGGACTCGAAGACATAGCCATATTGGTGAACTCCATTATCAATTTGTGTTTTGTCTTCTTTCTTCTATCTCTCTTATATTTTGTTCATCACTTTGTTATTGATTTGATTATTTAAGCATTTTAAATTACATAATTACATTTTCAAGACCTTCAATTTAATCATTGTGAAAGTTATTATTCATGTGCAATAGTCCTAGATCCTAACATTAGATCAGTGGGGTGTTTCTCAACTTTTCCATCTTCAAACACTATTGTTACTCCTTCCTTTACCTTTGTATTCAATCCTCTATCAATTGTCCTTTCTATACTTTTTTCCTTTTGTTCAAATCTCTATCCATTGCCCTTTTTACCTACTTCCTTACCACAGTCAACTGTATCTTTTCATTTACTAGTCACTATTAGACCTAAAATTGTATCTTTTTTTATCCCATCACCTTTACAAACTTTTTTCCTCATATTATCCAACTACCTCTTCACTGGTTTCATGACTACAGGGAACTTAACTATCTCCACCAGTATGCCATCACTTATTCCACTCTTATATTGCTCTATCTCAGACCCAAACACATTTCCATCATTTTTTATCTTCCATATGAAAGTATTCTTCTTTACAATTGTCTGCACATTATCTTTTTCCTTCATACTTATTGCTCCAATAGTGTTAAGCCTTGCATTGGCTGCCAATCGCCCACTCTTACTTTCACCAGCACTCACATATTCCCTTTTCCCAATCATAATGATCTCACCATGCTCTTTCTTCTCTTTATCCTATGGAGTTAAGATGAATTTCCTACCATCCTTTTCAGTTGTGTATGTGTTTTTCCTCCCATTGTATATGACTAACCTATCAAACTTCCAAACCCGTCCTAGCAACATATGGCAATAGTTCATTGGAAAAATGTTACAAACTACACTATCCCTATATTGACCAATCTAAAAATCAACTATTGCTTGTTCACACACCACCATAGACTAATTATCACTAGCCCATGAGACTTTATAGGGATTTTCTTTAGGCACTCTTTCCAAATGCAATTTATTCACCATTTCACTAGATACAATGCTGTCAATGCACCTTGAATCAAATATTACTTTAAATACCTTATTCTTGCATCTGCAGGTTGTCCTGAACAAAGATCTTCTTTGAATTTTCTCTTTCTCCTTGGAAGTCTTCAACATTTTCCTTTTCATTATCAGCATCTCTCCAACTTCAGCCTTTGCAACTAATTTATTTGAACTTGAACTACTTTCAACTTCATCTTCTTGAACTATTTGTGCTCTTCTTTCATTTTTCTTTTCTCCTCCACTTGAAGTTGATCCAAATTCCTCTAGACACTTGTAAAAAGGGTGACCGTACTTACCACATCTTTAACATCTTCCTATAATCTCATTTGAATCTCTTCTTTTTCTAAGATTTGTTCTTCCACCTCTCCATCCACCTCATGATTTAGGTGCTTGTTCTCTGCTTTTATCAACATCTTCATGATATTCTTTGGATTGTCTTGTTCCTCTTCCTCTGTTCATGTTACCTTTGCCCCTACCTTTCCTTTCTTTTCTCCTCTTCATTCTATCTTCTTCCCTTACTACCATTTGAAAACATTCTTCTATTGTCTTAGGAGTATTCAAACTAATTTCATCCCTTGTGTTCAATCTCAAGCCACTCAAATACCTAGCCACTCTTTCAACCTCATATTCATTGTGACTTGACCTAATGAATAATCTATAGAATTCCTCAATATATGACATTACATCCAAATCCCTTTGCTTCAAATCTTGCAACTTCATAAAGTTTTGTATGGCATAATCTGTTGGTAAAAACCGAGCCTTTACTTTTGCTACCATCCTATCCCAAGAGCATATTTTAGAATTACCTTTCTTGACCCTATCTCCTTGAACAAAATTCCACCATGTGAGGGCTGGTCCTTTCAAAATTTTATTTCCATATTTCACCTTCTTACTGTCCTCTATGCCTTCAAATTCAAAAAAGTTATCTAAGGCATCAATACATGCCAAGTCCTCTTCACTATCCATGTCTTACCTCTATACATTGGCACTTCAACCTTCACCTTTGGAATGTTATCACATTTTATTTCATTTAGCATCTTGATCATCCTCTTTTATTCAGGATCTAAATCATCTGAACATCATCAATTGGAGGGTTTCCTTCTCCCCCTTCATCTTCCTTATCACTATGGTCTTCATTCACCATTCCTTTTCTCTAGTTTTTCTACAGCTGCTATCCTTGCTATGGTGGCTTCTTGAGAATATTTGTAGAGTGTTTCCTTTTGTTCCAACTGCTCTTTCAATTCCTTTATCTCCTTTTCTATTGCACTGGCCTTTGGAGGCATCTTCTCAATCTTGCCTATCCACCTTCCAAACTGCAACTTTCTTCTTCAAGGAACTACTTCCTCTCTCTGATACCACTTTGATGTAAGTAGGGGATGAAATATTCTCAACAACTCAACTAGAATAATTTCAAAATAACTTCAAAGCCTTATCTTTCAATCTCATCAAATTTACACCTTTCAACCACTCCTCTCAAGTAGGTTTGTAGACCTTGTTTTTGGACTTTACTCTCAATTCTTCAAAAATACTATACAAATAGATCAATGATTTAAACACCTCTCAAGGGTGACCTAGGCACATCAAACATGACCCAATTACAACTAATTACATAGCAATGTGGTCCTCAAGACCTTATTTTTAGCATATAATCCAAAATCCTAAAGCCCACATCTCAAAACCTTAAATTGACTAAAGTTTTCCAATGGTCACCCTGCACCACACTCATTGTCTCATCCTATAACCAGCTTCCTTCTGAGGGAGTTTGGCATGGAGCGCATTGGTGGGATTTACTAGAAAAAACACTTCGAGTTCCTAATGTACAACTGCAGGAATAAGGATTGAGGTCACTGGCATGCTCGACTTGCATGTGTTATTTTGAACCCTTTTCACCCTGTCAAAGAAGAAGAAGAAACCAATGAAGAGACACTTTTTAATTCTTTTCAATGGTTGGAAGCTTATGAATCTTAATTTTTTTTACTCGTTGCCTCTCCTTTTTTCCTTTTCACAGTATAACTATTTTTGGGTTTTCAAAAGAAGCTTCAGCTTCTCTTGGAGCCTTCGGCTTGTACTATAATGTATTTTTTTAGTGAATATAATATAGTACCTTTTTTGTTTCTTTGAGCATTATTTCCATGACTTTATTCTCAAAAATAGATCATATTTTACACAAAATTTTACATATGGTACATAACTATGAAAATTTTAAAGAACTATGCATTTTAATGGAACAATTTTAGATAAATACTATTCACCGATATATCTAGAATGTTTCCTTCCATATCTTCAAGCTCATATGCATTATTTTCCTTGAATGCACTGATATGGAAGGGTTCCTTCCATAACAATTCAAATTTTGTATGTTTTAGTCGTTTTGTTATGCGCTCGTCATACTTTAGTACCAGGCTTCCTTCCCTAAAATCTGGGTTGGAGGTCCTTTTATCGACCCATCATTTTACTATATGTTGGCGTTCAATTATGGCTTCATAAGCTTTTTCTCTATCTTCCTAAAGCTTGAGGAGTTCTGCTAACCTTACTTCCTTCCTAAAGCTTGAGGAGTTCCGCTAACCTTACTTCCATTCTATCACTTTCTTCAATCTCCAGGGATTTTAGTAGTTGCAAGGCAGGGATCTCTATGGAGATAGGTAAAATTACCTCTTTCCCTTATACTAGTTCATAAGGGGAGGTCTTTAAGATCTACTTGGGCATAATCTGATCTACCCATAGAGTAGCTCACAGGTGCTTGTTCCAATCCCTTTGTCACTCTAACCCAATGGACTTGATTAACCTAATTAGGTTGTTTTTGGTCGACTCAGCTAACCAATTTCCTTGTGGGTAGTAATTTGATGAAGTTTTAAGATAAACCCCATGTTTGATAGAAAAATCCAACATCCAGAACACTAGTATATAAACAACAATAAACTACTAAAGAAACTACTAAAAACTACTTGTAAATGATTACAGTTGGTCACATGACCACTACTAGTTTATTGCCATTCATGTATAACACAACTAGATTGATGACTAAACCATTTTTAGTCATTTATTATTTATTTTGATTGATCAATTTGGTAGTATATTTATTCATCGATTTAGTCACTTTTTTCCCACTGTTATATTTAGTTGTTGATTTAGTCATTAATTGTTGTAATCTAGTCACTTATTTAGTCATTTTTTATTCACTGATATGTTTAATTTGTCACTTATTTAGTTATTTATTTAGTCATTGATTATTGTAATCTGGCTACTTATTTAGTCATTTTTTTATTCACTGATATATTTAGTCATTGATTGTTGTTAACTACTCACTTATTTAGTCATTTCTATTCACTGATTTCACTATTCATATATCTAGTCACATTTATTCACCATTCATTGATTTTTGTCAATTGGTAGTATATTTAGTCAATTTAATTATTAATTGATGTCAATTAGTATTATATTTAGTCATTTTAATTGACTTATATTTGAGGATTTAAGCATAAACCATAGAAATACACATCAATCATCAATTGCACACAATAAGAAAACCATTGGGAAGGGAAAATCAATGAGCTTTACTAATACAATTTTTTTTCTAGTTACAACTTACAAATAGAGAATTACAATTGTTATTTTCAGTCAGAATATTGAAAAATATGAGTTACAATATTGCAGAGAAATGACTGTAAGAAAGAAACTTCTCCAAAAGACTTTTGCAATGATGGAAACGCATGTTTGAAGCTCTTCAATGCGAGCACATGTCCCTTTCATCTCTTAAAACTTCTACAATATGGGCGATCTTCTTGGAGAAAGTTGTAACATGTAGAATTGAAGGAGAGTGTTGATTGTGTCCCATTTATGAATCTCCCTCGACCTTCAATGCAATCAACAATAACGGGTATATGCAGGATCATGATGGGCCAAAAAGTGGCAATATGATGGGTATGTGGTTGATGACTTCTCTTTTACCCAAAATTGATGAAACAAAAATGGTTTTTAAAGGAGACTCTCAGATTTCCACCAATATAAATTATGATTAATTTGAATTTAATAAGTAATTATTATTCATTTTCTATTCAAATTACAACTAAAGTCTTGATTGATATACTGATTGAAAAACATCTATAACTTTCAAACGGTATCACATTTTTTGAATCCAAAACATGTGTCACATTCTATGCTTTACATACTATAGGGTTGAAAAAAGAAAAAATGAATTTCATGAAGCTTTGACTAAGTTAAGGTGGCCATACATACAAGTTTTTTATATTTTTAAAAGTTGTAATAAAAAATTCATAATTAATTATTTACTTGGAAACAAATTACAAAAAAATATGCATCACATCGGGACATGAGTCCTCTACTTATATCTAAAATATTATAAAAAAATATTATCATTTTATTTTGGTTAGGGTGGTCAGACAGACACCTACTTATTTTTTCCCTAAAATTTAAGTACTACTGTATTGAAATTTCAAATTTTCACCAACTAGATTTTTTTTTTAAACAAACCTAGTAGTTAGAAACTACATTCAATTTTCTACAAATTCTATTCTTACATGTTTTTGAAATAATATAGATAACTTATTCAAATTTTTACGTCAAGTTGCCTAACTCTAATTTTTCTATTTTTTTGTCATTTAAGGGCCTGTTTTTTCCATGACGATCCTACACATACCCTAACCCAACTAGAATATTTCCTCTTTTATATGTAACTTGACATATGATATGAGCAACATGGTGCTTCCTTTTCCACCATGAATGAAGCTATGCCTCAATACAACCAACAACATTAATATTAGTCTCAATTCAGAAAGAATAAAATTGCATTGTATATTGCAAGTTTACAAAAGAAAGTCCAAACATAGAAAAATGATAAATCGATTAAAAACTATAGCCTTGTCAAAAAATTCCTTAAATAGAGTGTTCAACATAGGCCTAAAATATGCATATTGAACCCTTGATTTCAGAACCTTGTTCAAAATTTAAGAAAGGTGATATGCTCAAATTATAGAACAAAGTTGACATATTATAGAATGAAGGCTATCAACACTAACCATACTGGAACAATATTATCAATAGAAATTTCCTAGAAACCAAGCCCAAGAATTCCATCAGACTTGGACAACTAAAATTTCAACCCTGGTTCATGTGTTGACGCAGTAAAGACCTACACCATTAAATAATCCATTTATAAATTCAAAATTATGTTGATGAGAAAATATCTTTGATATCAAACTATGAAGTCTTAACATCCAAAAATTACTAACATGATGTTTCACAACAAGTTTACCAACTATGACATCATCTTCCCCATTCACTTGACAAGCACTACCCAATTCAACTTTTGAAGGCACAAACACATAAGGTACCTTTTGTAAAGGTTATTTTGAAACTAATGATTAATAACAAAACTTAAGGCATCCATTAAAATTGCAAGAAAACAACTACTTGAACAAATACACAAAAGCATCACCAAATGGTTCAAAACTCATCATCAATATATGTCCAAAAATTTGATGTTCTTGTGCAAGTTAATTAAGTTTATTCTCTTACAATTCATCAAAATTAGAAAAAGGGGTAGCAAGCCAGGGGATTTGATCGTGGGAAAACTTTGCAGTTAAAAGGGTTTTGTACTATGTCAAACATCATTTCATTAGTTTCAATCCCACCATTTTACCCTTGTGATTACTGCCCTATATAGTAAGAATCAAACTATGTTCATTTTATTGGTTTCAATCCCTTCAATCCACCTTTGCAACATCTACATGATGTAAAGATTGCCAGTGAATGGTTGAAACAAATCAAAGGCGATTGAAGGAAAGCCTCTCAAAAATTATGGAATGATTTAGTATTGCATGGAATATGGAGTTAACCTCAAAAAATTTCAATGCCTATCTGACATCTTAAAAGGTTGCAATAATGCCAAAATTCAAAATGGTACAATGAGAGAGAAAAAATCAATACCTTATCTTTGGCCAATGAAATCAAAGGATCAATAATGGTAGGAGGATTTGTATCGGTTGCCATAACTATAAACTCTAATGTTCTAAAGTATAATTTCTTGATTGTTGCAACACCCTAAACTCATTTAGTATTAGCAAAAGAGAAATCACATATTGATCCACTGGCATATTGGATTTCACAAGATTCTCCTTCACAAAAAACAAATGATATATATTAATTTTTTAGCAACTTCCTTAATATCCCCATGTAAGTAGACTAAATTAAGTGAGGTTGAGGGTTTGAAGTAGCCGTACAATCTTCTTGGTACGTGCTTGACTATGATCATGACTTGTATCTTGAATGAAAATAGCAGGCTAGCTACACTATAAAATCATTGTTAGAAAAATAACCACAAAATCCTCTTTAATTAAAATAATTCTTCTAGATATTTCAAGACAACATATTTTAGTTAATTTCTAAGAGAGCTAATTTCACTATCCAAACAACCATAAATCTATTTACTGTATACATTTTTCCAGAATTCAAAATTTGAATGTGATGAAAATAACCATAATTACCAAATTATTTGACACCAAAATGTTGTATAAAATGAGTTATTTGACAGCAAATTTGTTTTGATAAACCAAATATGCCCTTGATATATTTATTTAAATAACAAGAAAAGATCAAATTGGAGACACCAAGATAATATTCATTAATTCACATCAACAAACAATTGAAACCAAAATTCAGCCACCAATTATAACTTCATTCTATTGATCTTCAAAAATATTTTACAATACCTTTCAAAAAATTTATTGACTGACATGTCAAAAAGTGTCTTGTCAGTTACCCACTTTTAACATAAATCAAAAATTCTTATTTATCGTTGTTTACATAGGATTATGTAAAACTTTAAAAGAAATGAAAGATGAAAAATGAAGGTAATTTATCAGATGTTGAAGTCCAAAACACTCGCAAGATACAAAAGTCCATTACTCATTGTAAGGTACTCATGATCATTCAAATCTGGCAAGGTCCTCTCTCCATGATAGCATCTGCAAGGTTTGGTACTTTACTGCAAGGCCTATTCTTTTGTGGGAGCTAGATATATCTTCTCCCATTGGTACATAGTGTAACCATGAAGCCATTTGTACTCCTAAATTTTTTTGTGTGTTGGCGAAGTGACTCTTCCATCTACTTTCTAATAACCCTTTGGTATCCATGATGAATTTTGAATACCTTGCATCCAGTGCAATTATTCTATCCAAGGTTAAATTGAGGTGGTGAATATTTATGTCACCATCATTCTATATAAATTAGTGAGGCAGTTGGGAAATTTTTTTATAAACTCATTTGTCCAATCCTTGGAGCCTTTCAATTGATCATCATCCCTTATTATCTTAGGCACAAACCACTACTTTAGCATGTGAAATGAATCCATTATTGCCTTGATCTTTTTCTCTTCTACAAACATGTATTGAAATTCATTTATGACCATTCAGACCATTTGCTCAGTAGGCTTTAAAGCTTCAGGAGCCTCAACACTCCTTTGTACAATTTTGTACAAAATCATTAAGGTGTGATGTACATGTTTCCATTTGTTGAATAAGGGGTCCAATATAGGTACATGGGCCTTCATCTAATCAACTGCTTGTGACAAGGAAACAACATTCATACACATTTTCCAATTTGTCCACAATTAGTTTAACCCTATGCTCCAAGATCTATTCCAATACCCTGAGGGTTTATCTCTTTGTTGTTTCCTTTGCTTCTTCATTACTCTTTTTCAATGTCTCAAGATCTTGTTTCAACACATTAACTTGTTCAACAGTGATTTCACCTATATCAATCTGGATGGAAAGGGGTTGGTATACTATTAATTTTGTTCTTTGGGAAATACCTCCCCCCTTCAACTTCTATTTCAATTTCACATTTTCTATGAATAACCTATTCACTTCATCATTCAAATCAGTCTATGCTTTCTCATATTATGCCAATCTAAGATCCATAACTTTAACCGTATCCCTAGTAAACATTGTTGAGTGTATTGTCATAGTAGTTTCCTCCAATGTTGATGTGTCTTGAAGTGGACCTTTACCATGGAATTCCCTCTCATTTATTTCACAACATCAAGCAATCTTGGTTTTTTTGTTCTTTTTTGCTTGGTCCAAAAGGCTAGGGTTTCAAGTCTTGGATTGTAACCTGTGCCACTCATTCCCTCATCTGAATTGAATTCAAAAATGAACATGGGATCTTCTTGGCTTTTTACTTGATCCAGTAAGGATATATTTTTTAACTGCATCCCAAGAATAATTAGTATATTTCTTTCTAAGACCAATTTTCTTGCTTCTTGGGGCTAATAGTAATTTCATTAATCCTGAGTTCTTCAAGAGTCTAGGAAAAAATTTGGTCATGTTGTGACTCCTTAGTTCCCATCTTATTAATTTGGAGTCTCTCTTCAAATTATTTTATTTTCATCTTAAACCAAAAATCCTTAAACTCAGGAGTTTGAATAAATTCATCATCTTCAATAAATCTAAGGGAAACAATCACCCTTTCATCATCATGCACTTCTTGATCATTATGCCCATGTACATCCACTCTTTCTTCTAGTTTTGGAGCATCAGTGGCAAGCTTAGGTAGTGGTTGATCAACTTCATCATATTTAAAATTCAAAAGTACATCAGCTACCTCTTCAATATCCCCTACTCCTTAACTTATTTCATATGCCGCTAAGGCGGCCACTCCATTTGTCTTCTTCCTTTTAGGATTTGGTTTCTTAGGGGATGCTTTTGATTCTATTGTGGTAGTTTATGGTAGGGGATTTGTGATTACAATACCACTTGGTGTGATGGGAAGCTTGGAGGGTTTCAAAGACTGTCCCTCAGGTTTCTTTTCTAATTCAACATATAATCTTTCAATGTTGTCAATTATTATGTTTATCCTTCTGATAGGATCCTTTTCTTCAACATAGAATCCTTGGAATCCTTGGAATCCATTTTCCATTTTCTTCTTCTCCTCCTCAAGCCACTTTATGATATATCACTTCCTCTTCCTCTGAAAAAATTCATCAGGTGTAAAGAAATTTCTTATTACATCTTCTTAGTAATCCATTACATGGGTAATCCCAACTTTAGTGAGAAGTGTCTACTTTATAAAATTTTCCCTTCAGAATTAAAGAACCTTTCTCCTCATTAATTTAATGAATACCACATTTTCAAATGGTTATGCACTTCTTCAAGAGTGTTAGACCCTATGGATAGCCCCTCACATTCAATTAGGTTAGGGAGGAATGTCCCCTTTTTTTGTCTTTTCATAACATCTTGCTCCATCCACAACATTTGCCACATAAATTCTAAAAATTCTATTCAAATATAAACAAATTTGGGTAAAACATTTGGGGCTTGAGGACACCCATAAACCCTTATTACTATTTGGTCTACTAAGAAGAAACAGTCACTAAAATTGTGAGTATTTCCCTGCTTTGGCTTTAATACTAAAGGTCTTAATACTTGCATGCTTTTATTAGAGAATCTTGGTGAAATATGACCAAGAGCAGCCATGACCTTTACTACGAAATCATCATGAAATTTTACATAATCACTATTTTACATCTACTATCCCAGATGTAATACTAGTTTTGTACATGCAACCTATTCCCTTCATCAGTAGTTATTCCCAAACACATTATTTTAGTCCATATTTTTCTCTTTTGGTACAATATTAAATGACACAATAGAGAGTATTTCCTGAAAATGATGGGAGCTAAGTTCTCTCTTACTTTCAAAAATCCCTCATGTAGCCCTTTCTCAATTTTAGTTGCAAAGTCATACTCAATGTTGACTTCAGGATTATGTATCCTCATTACCATCATCATGAGATGTGTTGGAATCCTCTCTTCACCATATATTCGAAGCACTTGGAACAAACCAAAATAAGTTCTTTTAAAATATACTTGGGATTATTCTATGGAAAATGACTCATTTTGGGAGGGGGAGATATGTATCCTCCTATTGTTTACACCATTTTTTCATGTGTAAATGAAGTTCATCACTCTTGTAGGTTTTTTTCAATGTCCTATAATCCTCCTCACTTTTGTCCAAGCTAATCTTAGTGATAGCTTACTTGTTTAACATAAAACACTCTATAATTGCTTCTTTAGTCGGCACCACTAATGGTGAACCATCTGGTATTCTTATAGTCTTGGTAGCTGGGTGATAATATTGTGCCAATAATTTAATAAACTCAACATGTATGAAGAAATTTGGGACTATCAATTTGGCCAAATCTAAGGTCCAAGGATTCAAAACTGGAACTTTCTCAACCCTTTTTCCATAGAAGTACCAAAAGAGATCCCACCTTGAAATAGGGATAATTGGGCCTCTACATCTATGGGTTATATCTTTCAACACCTTTTTGTTGACTTTCTCTTTGTGGCATTTTTCCTTGATGTCAAAATATGTCAAAATGGTTTGGTTATATTGATCAATCAGTTTGGTTACATTGGTTGTTGTTATTGGAATTCGAATTGGCATAATTTTGTTCATCACAAATTTTCAATTGTGGTCTTATAATTTTGATTTGGTTCATTTTCATTGGCATTGGAATCATGGTACAATTGAGTGATTTGGATTGATGCATTTGGTTATCATTATGGACAGTGATTTACTTTCAGTTTTGTCTTGTGATACTGATCATGGTGGATTCATGTGCAGAGGGTATATATACCATACAAGTTCTTTGGCATTGGTATTTCAGATACTCAATTAGAGGTCTTGTTCTTAGTATTCATGCTTATGGTGATTCAGGATTTTGATGATGTATTGGCTCTTGGTTTATGGCATGTTTCAGTTCTTCATTTGTTGGTATTGACTTTTGACATGGTATGCCTTTGCTTCAGATATATATATGTTTATTATTATCTTAACAGGTCTCAAGATCTTTATGCTTTAGGTATTGGCTCTATTGATATTTATCAAGATGGAAAAGAGATCACTTTGATACTGGGTCTCTTTGCAATAGGTGGTGTCTTTGTGAATTTTCATGAAATATAGATTCTAGTGTTTACATTGCTCTATTAGAAATCACCTTGGATGAAACATAGTATGCCATTACACTACTTTGGTATATGTTTTAAGGGCTTCAAGGCTGATGTGAATATTAAATTATTTATACTTGAAACCATACATGGTTTTGGGCACTAAAGTGATATGTTTTTTGAAAAACAAAGAAAATCAAGCTCTAAAGAAAGAAAAATAAAACCTAAGGCATATAACATTAGGTTACCATATTACATATGAACTTTGATTGTTATCAGGGTTACCATATCATATAGCACATGAAATATAGTATCGGTCTTATTATCAAACTTACTATTTGATTATCAATATTATTCATTGATTTAATTCTTTATAAAAAGATCATCAAATATCACATTGGCAACAATGGTTAGAGTGACTTTGTATTGGGCTTATTGTGTTTCACTTGATTTTTTTTGAGACAACAGGTTCTTTGATTCTTGTGTGGCATTTATACTTGATGATCTATCAGTCAAAGAGAATTATGAGGATAGGTCACATGGACAGTATGCCGACAGTTTAAATGCAATATTTAGAGATGATTATTTTGTTGGCCTCCATGGTAAAATGTTTTTTTACGAACTTCAAACACATTATGATGTTGTTAATCATTAGTCTTCAAATTTCAAAACTCATTTGGATTCGAAATCATTATACACTTGAGTTTAGGGTAAAACAATTTTGTGGTTATCATTTATTTGAGGGTGAAACCCTAGCCACCATTGGAATACTGGCAAATCTATTTTTTTGTTTGGAAAACATGGAAAATGGTTAGTTTGAGCTTTGAAGAATAGTGTGGAGTGCTAGATTTACAACATAGTTGACTAAAGGAAGTGAGAGTGAGAAAGAATGGTGCCGCCAGTCAATGAAGTATACAGCTAGGAAGTTATGGCTAAATGATCTCTTTGGTTAGTCTTTGGATTTATCCTCTGTGAATCAAGTAACACAATGTTGGGTTAGTTACTAATTCAGTTTCTTCCATTATTTTGGTTTCCAAGTTTTTGTTAATGCGGGTTTTGTTAAAGAGGAGTTTAATGATGTGGATTTTGTGAATAATTTGTTAAGGAATTTGTTTGAAGAGGTTGGCTAACAATCAGGGTTTCATTTTACAGTGGCATTTTATCGACATATTGTTGATTTTTCTATGATTATTCAAAAACACTTGATGGGTATCATGATTAAATAACATTGTTTTATCAGCTTGTAAAACCTTGGTTAATGAATACAAATTTTTGACAAGGATGGATAACTATTTGTAAACACTATATATATACTTGGTAGAAGCACATGACATGGTGATGGAGATGAAATAGTCTAAACAGAGTATGGTTCATTGTAATATCATTTTGTAAAGAGGAAAAGTGGGCTCATATTATTTTCATCTCTGGGAGATTATTGCAAAATCATTTTTGTATCATATTGTAATTTTGTAACTGCAGATAGTCATTGTAGTTATAAGGTTCTAATAGGTTGAAATACCTTGAATTTTTTATGAAGTTGGTGCTCCACATGGTAACGGAGTTGGTGTTCCACATTTTAATAGAGTTGGTGCTATTTTGAATGAGTAAAAAGATCAGTTTGAGAGTGGTTTTTTATACCCCAAGAGGGTTTTTCCACTCAGGAAATCTTTGTGTTATGTGATGTGTTTTTCTCTCTCATTCAATTTCATGTTAATGTGCTCATTTAGTTGGTCAATGCTCTGATACATTGAGTTTGTTCAAAAGATTAATGTCAATTTTTTCAAGTTTGTAATACAAAGTAAATTGTGCAAATATGATCATTAAAACTATTACATAAATCAAATCTGCATTTTATACTCCATGTGTGAATGTTTAAAAGTATGTCAAAAGTAAAGCAATGTTATATTTTGTGGAGTCATTAAGTTTTGTTTCAAAAAGCACACCAAGATTTTTCATAAAGCTCAATTGAACATATCATATGATGCTTTTAATATGTGTTAAATGTTAAGTCAAGTATCAAGTTGCACTCACATTAACAAAGTTGCATTGAGTTAAAGGTCAAAATTTTAACTTGTGCTTTAAGAGTTAAAATTTGTATCACTTTGATTCATCCCCCCTCTCAAAGTGAATCCACTTCCAACACTTTTTGGATCCTTTGTCTATAGAATTAGGTAACACATCTAAAGTGGATTGTTGTAGGGACCTCTTCTTTGATTTAGAAACTATGGAATCTTCCTTTTTACTTACAAGTTGAATTATTTTGGGTGGCATGATGAAGAGTTACTCCTACTTGATTTTTTAGGTGTCTACTTATAGAAGAAAATTTAGTTCTTACACACTTTCTACAGAGGATTTCCATGAACTTACTTAGTGAAATAATAGCTCTAGAGTTTTCCCGCTTGAACTGCCTTGCCTCTAGTATGCTGAGCTTTGTGGATGATTGACAAAATGTCATTGATTCCCTAGTAATATTTGCTATTGAGCTTTCTCACCTCGTTATTAATGTTAATTCATGAAAAATATTTTAGAATCTACCCATATTTCAAGTTTGAATACACATTGTTGATCTTTAGAAATCAAAAAATTTAATCATTTAATGCTTAACAGATTGTACTGTAATACCACTCTATCATTTAAAGACTACTATGGGTAGTGCTAGCAGTATCGCCACCCTATGCACACCCCTTTGGACTCTCATGGGACAATGGGTTAATTCTAGCAATAGAGTGACTGTTCACTGTCATATTGCATTATCATATCAAGACTACTACGGGGAAGTGGTAGCAGTACCACCACCCGTACACACCCATTTGGATTCCCATCAGACAATGAGTTAATTCTAGCAGTTGAATAACTGTTCACCATCATACCACTCTGTCATATGAAGACCATTGCATGGAAGTGGTAGCAATACTACCAACCCTTGCACACCCGTTTGGAATCCTACATGATAGCAGGTCATTCTAGTAGTTGATTGATTTTTCACCACCATATCGCAGTGTTAGTGTTTACCCCTTGTGGGGTTGTGGTTTACTTTAGTTGTTAACATGTTCTCATTGCCACCCTATGGTATTCATATTTGGTTGTTGTGGTATTGTGATAAGCATTTGTACATTGACTATATGTCTCATCATCTTGTGTATACCTCTATTGAATGTTGTGGTAGTGTGATATTGGATTTTATTATGAATGCAATATTTTAGATATCATTTTATTTAAAGGATTGAACAATTTTCTAATTTTGCAGTCTCTCAGTTTTAGTTTTTAGTGTCAATTAGAACTAAGAGATCATTTCTTTGTTTGCAATGGGGAGGCTTAGTTAACCTAATGTTAAGATATCTATATGTATTATTAAATCACAAATGTTCATTATATGTTTGCATCTAGAAAACATATAAGATATATAAGAAATTATATTCTAACTTAAAAAAATTAATTTCAAATTTTCAACCAAAGTAAGAAAACTAAGAAGAATGATTGAGCCTAACTTTAAATGCACTTCAAATCAGCAGTGAACATCTCAAGTTTTGTATAAAATGTACCAACAAAATAATGATTACATTCAGAAATGTATCAGCAAAACAACAATGAATAAGCATACCTATACTCATATATTTATTACATTCAATAATAAATTACACCATACATATAACCAAAGTTTAGGTGACAAGCTAACCTCTTAAGGTGACAAAATATGATCATAATTTTCTACATTTATAGCAACATTAGAATCCCAATCATTCATGTATGCATCTGCTTGATTTTCTTCCTCATCCTCATCTGTGACATGTAATGCATTCTCTCTGCTAATATATTCATTGGTAATAAAAATTTATTCTTCAAACACTCCATCATCATCTTCATCCACTTCTTCGAATGTTTCTTGTAACTGAATATATTGCCCATCAGGAATTATATCAACAACTTCCATGAATTTTCATTTTGAACAAGACTCTATTTGAATGGCATATGATCATCCTAGGATTCTTACATCATCAATCAAAAATGATTGGTTAATTTGAAGAGGTGAAACATATGGCTCATCCATCTCTAATAAAAATTGTCTTCTATTTGCACGTACAAATTCATACTCATCAAATTGTACTGTAGATGGTCAGATCCACTTAAATTTTAATAATATAGGACTATTTTCACCATATTCCACTAGATTAATTTGTTGGATGAATCCAACATAAAATTTCTTCTTAGTTTCGTGAAGAAATTCAACACTAATAACACAATCACAATTTATCTTTCCTTTGTCTTTTCCTTCCAATCTTAAATAATTGTACCATAGGCCAACATTCCACTAAACCATGTAGCATATAAATGTGGAGATTGTGAATTATCACTTTCCTCCATTGTTATATCTTGACCTTCTTCTTTTGCATCACTTACTACATTATCAATCCATTCTTCAAATTTTGAAAAAGAATCACCTCCAATCAAATCAGCATGATGTCTATTCCTTTGAGGTCGATGTTGCATCCAAGCTTGATTGTCTTCTTCATATTTTCTACATAGAATATTAACATACAAATAGTAATATTGATAATATAAATGTGTAAATGCAATTGAGTAAATAAATTATTGTGTAATTTTTTTTTACCTATGCCACTTATCAAGAAAAGATGTGTTTTGAAGAATATAGGCATGTATCACACTTATTTCTTGATGTGATAGCTTGAAGCGACATCCATTTCCTTCTAATACTTCACTTGCAACTGTGTCTTCTTCATCACTATCCCATACATGCTAACTAACATTTTTTAAATCCTTCATATATTCTATGCAAAATCCCATGGCCTCTTGCATTGAATATCCCTTAGACATGCTTCCTTTCAGTTTTTCCCTAGTAAGAACAATTTTTTTCAAGACCTTCATATATTGTTCTATAGGATACATCCACCTTGTTCTTACCAGGCCATAATGTTTTAGTTCATATTGTAGATGTATCAAAACATGCATATAAGTTTTAAATATTTTTGGTGGAAATTCCTATTCTAATAGACGAAGGACTTCAACAACCTCCTCCCTCAAACTATCAAAGTTCAAAGGATCTAATACATGTAAAATCATTCTCTTTAATATTAGGCATAACCTTATCATTGAAAATATTGTCCCCTTTTCCAAACTTAATATATTTAGCACAATAGGTAAAATATTCTTCATTATGACATGATAGTCATGGGTCTTGAGGCCTCTTAAGCCATTAATGTTAGTTTGGCTTCTAATACTACTACTTACATATCCAGTGGGAAAGCAAGTCTGAGACATCAATTGTAAGAATTATGCATGTTGTTCCTTTTTTCAAACATAAGGAGCACTAGGTTTTCTATATTTTTCATCATCATATTTTTCAACCTAGATATTTTGACGAGTCTTTAGTTGTCGAAAGTCTTCATGTGATGAAATAGTATCAAAATCACCAAAAAGAGTTTCTATAATAACATAGGCTATATTTTTCTCAGTATTCCTAATGGATATATCCTTAAAGTATGGAAACTTATAGAATATGCACAACCTTTTTACACCACTTTCATTACATGGATCATATCTACTACCAAAAATCCCATCATTTTCAATAAATGACATTATTTTTTTCCATTCTCAACAATGTAATCACCTATTATTAGCAATGGTGCTTCATAATTCTCTTCTTGACCATTGGACCATGTTTTTTTTTATGATATGGATGATCCATTTTAAGGTAAGCATGATGTCCATAATAAATTCACTTATGCAAACTTCTTGAGTGCCTCACAAAATCCTTAAAGTTGCAAGCAGGATATCCATGGTATCCATGAACACTGATATCAGACAATGTGCCATATGCAGGAATTTGATTGAATGACCATCCCTTAAATATTGAATTGCTTCAATTCCTTTCCACAATTCCATTAGCTCATCATATAATGGCTCTAGATAACAATCAAATGTATTTGAAGTCACACTTTTCTTTCCCTGTATAATCAATGATATCATTAAGAAAAATGGTTTAGTTGCTAACCATGGAGGCAAGTTATAATTTATTAAAAATAATGGCCAAGTTGACCAATTAGTACTTTGATCTAAGAATGGGTTCACCCCATCTAGAGCCAAACCCAACCTTATATTATGAGGATCTAGAGAAAAATCCACATCTTACAATCAGGCACATATCATTTTTTTCCATTAGTGCTCTTATTTTGGGCATGCCATTGCATAAGTTCAACAATGTCTCTACAACTATACATTCAAAGTAATTATGGGATTATCAGAAAGTGGCGAAGAATCTTTCTAGGAACTATGTGGGTATGTGCTGTATCATGATGGGCCAAAAAGTGGCAATATGATGGGTATCTGGCTGGTGACATTTTTTTTACCCAAAATTGATGAAACAAAAAGGGGTTTTAAAGGAGATTCTCAGCTTTCCACCAATATAAATTATGCTTTACTTTGAATTTAATAAGTAATTATTATTCATTTTCTATTCAAATTATGACTAAAGTCATGATTGATAGGTTGATTGAAAAACATCTATAGCTTTCAAATGGTATCACATTTTTTGAATCCAAAATATGTGCCACATTCTATGCTTTACATAATATAGGATTAAAAAAAAGAAAAATTGAATTTCATGAAGTTTTGACCAAGTTAAGGTGGTTAGACATATGAGTTTTTTATATTTTCTAAAAGTTGTAATAAAAAAATCATAATTAATTATTTACTTGGAAAAAAATTACAAAAAGATATGCATCACATTCATAAATGAGTCCTCTACTTATATCTAAAATCTTGTAAGAAAATATTATCATTTTATTGTGGTTAGGGTGGTCATATAGACACCTACTAATTTTTTCCTTGAAATTTAAGTACTATTTCATTGAAATTTCAATTTTTCACCAAATAGATTTTTTTCTTTTTAAACAAACCTAGTAGTTTAGAAAATACATTCAATTTCCTATAGATTCTATTCTTACATGTTTTTGAAATAATATAGATAACTTATTCAAAATTTTATGTCAAGTTTCCTAACTCTGATTTTTCTAAAATTTTTGCCACTTAAGAGCTTGTTTTTCCATGATGATCCTGCACATACCCCACAAATTATTTCAACCCTTCTCTATAATTTTCTTCATGATATTTTGGACATTCAATCTCACTTGCAAGATTCTTGTGAAATAATACATAACCATTGACACATGTGTGGATGTTTTCATAACCTAAGCCTAGCTTAGTGATTTCCTTTCTATATTGACTTTGTTTTGTTGGCAATGTGGAGTCTAGTGGTAGCAACAAAATTAATAATGCCGATAACTGATCTACACTCTAATTTGTCCAACCAAACACCACTTGCAGTTAAGAATTTGAAGGATTGTTGTCAAAAAAATTAACCTGCAATTAACATACAAAGGCTTTGAAGCATCCTCCATTAACTTGGTCCAATCATCGTTTAGACTCTCATTCAACATTCTATCAAATTCAAACCCTTATTCTAACATTTTTGCATCCTCATCTCTCACACTCTTCCATTATATCATATAATTGTAATTATTGACATTCCAAGGGCTTATACCACTATGCCCATATCTTATCATATGTCAATAAATATGACTTAGTTTTTTCCCCTTTCCACCAAGATAGTCATTACATGGAAATGAATATTTTTCCATGTCACTCTCATCATCTATTCTCTCATCAAATGCATGGTATTTCAACCTTTGAAATTGATCCGTTTATAATGTTCTACAGATAGCAACAAAAAATTGTAGCCTAAGAGACAAACTATTTTTTTTAATTGAAAGGAATTTCCATAGCAATAGAGTTATAGAGAGAAAATAAAATAGAGAGTTTAACAAATGAATTGTAAAAAATATATTTTTGTAGTTTATATTCAAATTGTTGATTACATTGCATTGCACATCTTTCAAACTCAAATCATTAATTCAGATTGCATAACTAATAACTAGATGTTGATAAATGACAAAATTTCAATTACATTATAGTTTTTACAAATTCAACCTAATAAATTATGCAATTACTTGGCATTGTATAACTAATAGCTAGGAGCAGCTACCAACTGCATTTTCTTGTCATGGCATTCCATGAGACCACATTTCTTTGAGGCATTTTTTTGAAAAGTTCAATGCCTTGTCTATACTACCACATTTTTCATACATGTCTACCAAAGAATTTTATCAAATAGCTAACTACCTTGTTGCTATGGCTAAAATTATAAAACAATTTCTTTTGAACAAGCTAAGGCGGCTTGGAAAAAATATATCAAATTATAATAGTAAGAAATAGCATAAACAAGGCAGTGAAGTGGTTGAAAAAATACCTCAAAGAAATGTGGTCGCATGGTGATGGAATGCCATGACAATCCATACAAATTCACTTGTCATGGAATTTTCCATGGAATTCCCTCACCATGAGACCACATTTATTTAAGGAATTTTTTACAAAGTCCATTTCCTTTTCTATGCTACCACATTTTTCATACATGTCTACTAAAGCATTTTATCAAATAGTTCACTGCCTTGCTTCTATGGCTAAAAGCCTAAAATAGGTGATTTCAAAAAAGCTATGGATTCTTGGAAAAAATATATCAAAGCATAATAGTAAGCAACAAGCTATGGTCTCATGGTGTTTTTTTTGGTATGAAAATTAGTGTGATTTTATTTGCATTTTTTTGTAGGTTTTAAATGCATTTTTTTGGCAATTTTGCTATTTAAAATGGGGAAAAATATTTGTGGTCAATTTTTTGCACTTTTTAATTGTAGGATTCTCACGGTTAGTGAAAAAGGTAGTTCTCATGAAAGAATGGAAAAGATTCGTAGAGCCTTTCAATTCTACTAGTATTATGCAATGGCATTGAATCATTTAGTAAACCATTTTTTCTTCACAGGGAAATATTTTCTTGTCGAATAGTTCATTGAGATAGCTCTTGTTTCAACTGACCACCCTCTCATGAAATCCCATTCATATTATAATATTGCACGATCTTACATAGTAAAGGTAATTATGACACCACTTTTCAAGGAAATCTAGAGGCTACAATATTTTGTGGATAGGTTCAATTGAAGTTGAGAGATCTTAAGAGTTCTCTCTCAAATTTTAAAAAGGTTTTGGAGGTCCATCCTAAGAATTGTGAGAGCTTAAAAGCTATAGGCCATATATATGCTCAACAATGGTAGCAATAGAAGGCTTTGGAAATTTTAAGAAAGGAAACTCGCATAGATCCACATGATGCCCATGCATTTATCAAGATGGGTGAGTTATTAATATCATCAACCCTAGTGCAACCTTAGATTCTCTTAAGACACCAAAGTATCTTCTGAAGAAGAGAAGAGAAGAAGTGCCCATTCAATTGTTAAACAACATTGGGGTTCTTCATTTTAAGTTTGATGAGCTAGAGTTGGCTCAACAAACTTTTATGGAGGCATTAGGAAATGATGTTTTTCCTCTACATATATCTCTATGGTCAATTTTGTGAATTGTTTATTTGTACGATTCTCATAGTTAGTGAAAAGGGTAGTTTGCAGGAAGGAATGGAAAATATGCATAGAGCCTTTTAATTATACCCATAGTTTGCAATGACATTAAATCATTTAGCAAACCATTTTTTCTTTGATGTAGGGTAGTATTTTCTTGTGGAGTAGTTATTGAGACAAATATTGTTTTAACTAACCACCCTCTGATGAAATCTCATTCATATTGTAATCTTCCACGATCTTATCATAGTAAAGGTGATTATGACACCAATTTTCAAGGAAAGCCAGAGGCTATAGGATTTTGTGGATAGGTTCAATTGAAGTTGGGAGATCTTAAGAGTTCTCTCTCAAATTTTGAAAAGGTTTTGGAGGTCCACCCTGGGAATTGTGAGAGCTTAAAAGTTGTAGGCCATATATATGCTCAACAAGGGTTGGTAGAGAAGGCTTTGGAAATTTTAAGAAAGGAAACTCACATAGATGCACTTGATGCCCATGCATTTATCAATATGGGTGATTTATTAATATTTTTAGACCCCAGTGCAACCTTGAATTCTCTTAAGACGTAAAAGTCTCTTCTAAAGAAGAGAAAAGAAGAAGTACCCATTCAATTCTTAAAAAATATTGGGGTTCTTCATTTTGAGCGTGATGAACTAGAGTTTTCTCAACAAAATTTTATGGAGGCAAGAGGAAATGATGGTCTGCCTCTAAATAAATCTCTATGGTCATTTTTGTACATTGTTTACTTGTAGGATTCTCACAGTTAGTAAAAAAGGTAGTGTTCATGGAGGAATGGAAAAGATGCTTAGAGCCTTTGAATTATACCTGTACTCTACAATGACATTGAATCATTTAGAAAACCATTTTTTCTTCACTGCAAGGAAATTTTTTCTTGTGGAACAATTGGCTGAGACAAATCTTGTTTCAATTGACCACCCTCTCATGAAATCTCATTCATATTATAATCTTGCACAATCTTATCATAGTAAAGGTGATTATGACACCACTTGTCAAGGAAAGCCAGAGGCCACGAGATTTTGTGGATAGGTTCAATTGAAGTTGGGAGATCTTAAGAGTTTTCTCTCAAAATTTTAAAAGGTCTTGGAGGTCCACCCTAAAAACTATGAGAGCTTAAACGCTATAGGCCATTTATATGCTCAACAAGGGCCGGTAGAGAAGGCATTGAAAATTTTAAGAAAGGAAACTCACATAGATCCACCTAATTCCCATGCATTTATCAAGATGGGTTAGTTATTAATATTGTTAGAACCCAATGCAACCTTAGATTCTCTTAAGATGCCAAAGTTTCTTTTGAAGAAGAGCAGAGAAGAATTATCAGTTCAATTATCAAACAACATTGGGGTTCTTTATTTTGAGCATGATGAACTAGAGTTAGCTCAAAAAACTTTTATGGAGGCATTAGGAAATGGAATTTGGGTTGAATTCACAAATAAAAGCCCTAGTGCTAATTCTATAGTTTTTCCTATGATCTTTAAGGATATGAAATCTTCCATCGACTAGAAGAAGGTGGTGTTTCACTTGAGTTACCATGGGATAAAGTCACAACACTATTTAATCTTGCTAGGTTGTTTGAATAGCTACATGATACTAAAAAAGAAAATATTTTATACAGGCTAATATTGTTCAAGTTTCTTGATTATGTGGATACATATCTATGTCTTGCAGCCATGGCTCAGGCTCAAAATGAGATCCAAATAAGCCTAAAATTGATTAGGGATGCACTTAAGGTGGATAAAAACTCATAAAATGCTTTATCTATGCTTGGAAAAATGAAACTGAAAATAGATGACTGGCTTAAAGAAAAAAAACAATTAAAGCTACACAAAGTGAATCAGATGCAAAGAATTCTTATGTTGACATTTCACTTGGAAATTGGAATTATTTTGTAGCTTTTCAAAATGAGAGGAGGGATCCAAAGGTGGAGGCACAACATCTTGAGAAGGATAGAGAACTATATTGTAAATTGTTGGCACAAAGAACAGGAAATGTTTATGCTAAAAATGAGGTAGCCATTGTGCTAGTTGAAAGGGGTTAATTTGATATTGCAAAGGAAATTTTTTACATAGGTACAAGAAGCTACAATAGGAAACATCTTTATTCAAATGCTTGATGTGTGGGTAAATATAGCACATGTTTATAACTTTTCACAAGGATAGTTTTCACTTGTAGGAAAATGTATCAAATTTTTTGAGGAAATTCTAATTTTTCACTAATACCCAAATTTTATTATATTTAGCTCGAGCACATTATGAAGCAAAACAATGGAAATATTATGAAAGAACATTATTAAGAGCAGTAGAACATTATTAAAAGCAGTAGATTGTAATGAGTGTTTCAAATTTGTGTTTAATGTAATGAGAGTTTTGAATTACCTCTGAATTAATTGTAGAGGGTGTCTCCAAAACCAATTTCACTGCAAAGATCCTTGAAAAATTCAAATTTGTTGCAGCAAAATCTGAATTCCTTGCCCTTGCCCACCTTTCTAGAAGTCTCAAGGTCCTCTCTAAATCCTTATTGCCCATGCAAGTAGCTTATGATCAAAATGCCTCATGCCAGGATAACGAATGAAGCAGGTCTATAATGAAGAAATGATGTGAGTTGAAGTGAGATGAATGAAACTACAATGAACATGAATAGTCATGCCAATACATTGCACCAATATTTGGCCGAATTGTTTTTTAAAATTTTTGTCTACTTTAGATTTGATGACTAACTATTTAGTCATTTTAATTTTTGTGACTAAATAATTTTGTAGTCAATGACCAAATTAGTCATTTATTTACTCATTTATAGCTAAGTTGTAAAAATGAGTAGAATTTAGTCATTTTTAGTTGTTATGACTAAAAAATTTAATCACCTAGTCATTTATTTGTCAAATTCTACTAGTGGAACCCACAAAATCTCATGCGTTATCAGATATGATGGTTTTTGGTGAACCAAACCTTGTTACCAGTTCTTCAAGGAAGTTGACAATCTCTCCTTCTATAGCATTTTTTAGGGTGAGAACCTCTGTCCAACTTATGAAGTAGTCAGTTTCCATAAGGATCCACTTATGGCCAGAACCAAAAATAGGATTTATCATCTCGACGAAATATAAACCCCATTGAGCAAAGGGTTCCTTAGTTACAATGGGCTCAAAGGAAAGGTGGAATTCTTTATTTTTCCAACAAAATATTGGCACTAAATACAATTTTGCACCAAATGGTGCACTTCAAAAAATATAGAGGGCCAATAATATCCTACTCACACTATCTTTAAGGTAGTAGTCTCGATGGAGAAATTTCCTCCCTTAGGACTGCTATGAAATTCATTAAGAATTCTATCTGCCTATGGCTTATTCAAGCATCAGTTAGGACACCATCATAATTCCTTTTGAATAACATACCTTCAATTAATACATATGTGGTGCCTTGTAGTTGGTAGTATGACCTTTTTTGAGATGGAAGGTTAGTTGGGTATTGCCCCTTTTGAATATACTACATTCGATCTATCACCCAAGAATCGTTGGACTCAAACTAGTTTGTGTAGACTTGGTTGGTCTCCTTCTCAACCAAGGAACTTGATTCTTACACAAGATATTCATGTAGAACTCTTCCCCAAACTATCATGGTTGGTTTAATATCCAAATCGTATTCCAATATCTTAGTGATCTGGTTGTCCCTTTTTTCTATTTTCTTTCCCTTGGTGATATACTCTCGCACACTAGGATATGTGATGAGAATGGTGATTATATTGGCTGACACCAAGTGTTGAAACTTCTTTAGGCTTTTAACAATAGAAAAATACTACCTTTTAATAAAGTTATACCTAGTTTGATATCCTTTAAGAGTTCTTGATTGAAATGAAATGGGATGCTCTCTATTATTTCCTTCGTCCCTTTGAGTGAGTACCAAAGCTATGCTATGTTGGCCATTGTATACATAGAGTAGGAAATCCTTAGAAAATTCCATGTTAGCCAACATCAGGGTAGCAAAGATAGGTACCTTTATCCTCTAGAAAGTTTCTTTACCTTCAGGGGTCCATTTGAACATTAGGTTCTTTTTGAGCATCAACATGATAGGTCTCATGATGCCTATGAATTCTGAAAGGAACCTACTAACAAAGTTGATCTTTCCTAGAAATGATTGTATCCCTTTCTAAATTACTGGTAGGGGAAACTCCAATATAGATCTCAACCATTCAGGTTCTATCACTATTCCCTCCTTTGATACCAAAAAATTGAGTAGCTTTCCTTGGGGCACTCCGAAAACATATCTTTTGGGATTCAAGGAAATATTGAACTATTGAAATTTCTAGAAAACCTTTTTCCAGATGATCAACATGATCATCCTTTGACTTTGAAAAGATCACTAAGTCATCCAGATATATTAAAATAATCTGATTAATTAATCCTCTGAAAGTAATATACGTTGCTTGGTAAAAAGTTACACCAACATTTGAAAGTCTAAATGACATTTTTTAGTATGTGAACGCTCCCTGCTTAGTGGTAAACATTGTTTATGTTGGTTACCTTCATTTACATATACCTAGTTATAACCCAAGAAACCATTGAGCAATAAAAAAATCTTTGATCCATCCACAGTCTGCAAGATCTGCTCTATTGACAGAAAATGGTAGTGGTCTTTTAGCAAAGCTTCATTCAAATCTTTGAAATCAACAAAGATCCTAATATCACCATTCTTTTCTTGAACTAGTACTAGATTATACACCCGGGTGGAATGTTTAATTAGATATATGATCCTTGATTCAATCAATTTGGTGAGCTCTTGTGCCATCAATGCTTCAACCTTTGGATTGGTTGGTCTTTATTTTTTTCAGATAGGATTTGATCCTTTAGCCAAGTCAATAGTATGTTGAATTATGCCTGGATCATACCCTCTAATGTCATCATAGGTCTAGGCTACGATCCCATCATATCTAGAACAAGATCCTTAGTCTTTCCTTATCCTTCCACATAACATCCCTTCTAACCTTTAATTTTCTACCACTTCTGACATCAAGCTCTTCATAATCCCTCATGTCTGCAATGAACCTTTGTTTTCTATTTATTGCATCCTTGTAATCAAAAATATTTTTGAGAGAGAATAAACCTCGAGGAAGCTTATTTCCTTTTAACTGGATAACTTGTTCTTCAGGAGATTTTGTTTCTCACTATGAATGGTCAGAATCTTCTTCTAATTTATGTAAAAAGGTGACGATCTATATGTCATCCTCTAAAACTTGGAAATTTTCAACATTGTCTGGAATTACTGGTTGGATGATGATTTGTACTACATTCTGCTTTGTTGTTGAATAAAAAATTGGTTCAAATTGTGAATCGATTGAATCCATTCGATCGACGACACTTTTTTGAGATTGAGGAATGACTTGTATATTAAAATCTTCAAAACTTTCATTAAAATCCTATATCTGATGTCTATATGACTTCATTCTTATATTCTTCGCAGCAGCTTACCCATGGATCTAGATCACAACTAACTCTGAATCTCTGAATGCTTGCATCCTCATTATCCCTATTTATTCTACAAGAATCAGACCATGAACCAAGGCTTCATATTCAACATCCTTGTTCGAGCATGTGAACTAAAAATGAAAAGCCTTGAGGGTTTCCGATCCTATTGGGGACACTATTCAAATTCCCACTCTAGAACCAACCTTGCATTTGGTGCCATCAAATATAATTTGCATAGATGATCATCATCTAGATCATCATATTCCTCCTGATCCTTTATTAATTTGGTAAAGGCTTAATTGTCATCAAATGAAAGTTGTCGAATAGGTCAGAGTCGATGAATCAATTGAGGGCCTCCTCTTCGATGGTCTGATGACTCATGTATTCTTTGTATTCCATCATCTCTACACAATACCTTTCCTTTTGCAAGAAGGAGGTATGTGTTGCTTCAAAGCACAAGACTAAGTTGTACACTATGTATTTTAGATGCAAAGACTAAGATAATATTTTCATCTTCACCCCATGCTTGGTCCTTAATATCATATGATACCAATCGAGCACTAAATATCCACAAAGCTTTGTAGTGAAATATCTTGAAAGGCATATTCTTAAGACTGGAGGAATGTTTATCACCACCATTTCTTATGTGACCATTTGCATTGGACATGAGAAGAGGGTAAAAGAAAAATATTTAATGTGACTGATGGTCGAAACCTTCTTCCTATCAAGTTGCATGATTCCCTTCTCAAGGGGATCATACTCAAGTTTCAGGGCATCAACCACTTGTTTTGGCATGACTATCATACTAGCTCCTAAATCAATCATGTTATTATGCAAAACCTTATCTCCTAAAATAAGTGTCAAAAAGAAAGGTGTGGGATTTGGCTTGCTTACCTCTTTCTCTTTTGCATTGTCCTCATTGTTCACATAAGTTGTGACTTTCGAAGATTGAGGGTTTGACGTGGGCTCTTTATCTTTATCCTGAATGAAAAGTGAAGTTGCATCCATATATGTTATGTGTTCCTCCTTTAATGCTTCCTAGAGTGAAGTATTTTGTTTGGGAATGGATATGACATCCCACAAAGATATGCTACCATGTGCCTTCTCTAATTGTTCCACCACATTGAGCATTTTGATTGGCGGAACCTTGGGTTTAAATGGTGGTATCTCTGTTGTCTTTTTGGAAAAATGATCTATCATGAATGGGGTTGAAATATTATCCAAATCCTTCTCTAGAAATGGTGGGGTTCATGGCTACTGTGTAGGTTGGCTAGTGGCCTATGAAGCTTACTTTTCCTGTGGCTGTTGTTGATGTAGCTATGGATGTGGTAGAGTTTTTTGTACATATTCTCCCATGTGCCTTCTTTTGGATCTTTTTTTGTAATCCAATTGTACTTGTGGACCACTAGTCATTGAAGTTTCATTCACAAAAACTACATCTTCTTCCTCCATCCATGAAAATAGTGCTTGGTCGGGCTCAATATCCAACTCTTGCTATAAAGATATTCCTTGCATTGGCACTATAAATCAGGCATTTTCCATTTTAGGAGACTGATATTCTTCTATATTTGGGAGCACAACCTTGTTTCTTTCTTCCCTATATTTTTTTTAAATTTCCTCTTGGACAATTTTGGGGCATGTGACTATCACTACATGGGAAGCACCATACATTCTCATCTTCTACCAAGTTGTTATGGCCTGGGATTAATTATTTACTTTGGCTTTCCTTGATTGTCTGTAGCGGTATAGTAACTGGAAATATCAAGTTTACGGATGCTATTTGTTGACCTCCCCTTTTGAGAGCCCTTGGTACATGTTATATTGATAGGATTTCCTTCCCCTTGATAGGTCTGAGTGGCTTGCTTCGAAGGTTCCACTTGCTATCATTTAATGAGGACTAACTCATTAGAAAAATATTGCACGAGACTGCTCATATCATTAATGTCTATTGCTATAGAGGAAGATACCGACGTTCTTGGATGCACGGTAGGGTACATGTACATGGATTACGGTGTAGCCGATATCTCCACTTGTGGAGTGAAGGTGCTTGAAGTAGCTTCTTCCTGAGGACCACCAAATATTTCTATGAATACAAGCATCAGAGGTCATGGTGAAAGCTTCCCAACATTGATCAAAATTTTCTCTACATGAACAACCAAATTGTATGTGTCGGGTAAAATATCCCCTCCCATATAGGTTATCATAACTACGATGTCTAAATTGAAAGCCTTTAGGTAGAACATAAATGCCATTGTAGCTCAGGGTTAGGAAGTTACAAGGATTATTTGCTAGGTTTTGTGAAACCTAGTGTTGAAATTGCTTGTGGTCTCTTGTGGGGCTCTTTTGATGGTGATTAATCACAACTGAATTTGAATCCATTTTCTGACGAACGTTCGTAAGTCATTCGACAAAAAATTGTCAGAAAATTGATGAACTAATGAAAAAAAATTTGTCGCTATTTTTTCATCAATATTCTGATGACGAATTAAACGTCAAAATAATGACGCAGATTCATTAGTCATCAGAATCATAAAATGACTTGTATTTTCTTTGGAATATCGATGAAAACTTCATGTATCCACCAAAGAATTACAACCAAAATGCAATTGCAATGGCTCTTCCGAAGCATCGAAACAACACCAGAAGTTCATCGCCATTTCGATGAAATGGGCAAGGAGTTATAACAAAGTCTTCATCACAGCTAAGCAACTTCGTCAGACCTTTTTTGTGATTCATCAGTGGCCTTCATTAAAATTGTGAAAAAATGGGAAAGGAGTTACGATGAAGCCTTTATCACAGCTAAGAAACTTTGTCAGAACTTTTTTGTGATTCATCAGTGGCCTTCGTCAAAATTGTGACGAAATGGGAAAGGAGCTACGATGAATTTCATCGCAACTAAGAAACTTCATCAGACCTTTTATGTGATTTTTCGATGGCCTTCATTGAAATTACGACTATATGGGCAAGGAGTTACGAGGAAGCTTTTTTCGCAGCTATAGCAACTTCATTAGACCTTTTTGGTGATTCATTGGTGGGTTTCGTCGAAATTGCAACGAAACAATGCAATTCTTTTAAAACAAATATTCATTGAAATGTACCATTGCAAAGACTCTTGGCGGTGACCACTGAAGCCAACCCATTGATGAGAGATCAATCATCGGCATAGGATAGAAAACTTACTCCAATAGTCCATGTCTTTCTGATGACTTCCATCGGCAAGAAATATCTAATGTCACACCGATTTGACCTCTTCAGGAGTTTTGAACACTGCTGGTTATCAGCAAGATATTCTGAGGGTCTCATCAATTAAACAAGTGTCTAATATTAATTAAACAAATGGAACCTATTAATTTTCTTATTTTGGGGTTCTTTAAATCATAGAATAGATACCATCTTCTTGTGTATAATGCACTTATATTCAGATTTGAATTTGAGACCAATTGTCATTGCACATTCCATTTTACTTGCACAGAGTATTCTATAAGAAATATATTGATAATGCCAACTGATTTATGGTGTTGTACAACTTTACCTATCATCACAGTTCTGCTAATCCCCCTAAGAGAATCCCACAAAGACAAGTTTACAATACCAAGTCAAATAATATGAAAAATACTTACTTCCATACAAATTAAATGATTATTCTCATAATGGAAATTGTCTAATTACAACAACAATTCCATGAGAGGTTATCCATGCTTCATAAGATATGACTGATCATACATACAGACTGCAATATGCATAGAAAATTAATTACACTTGAGAACAACAAGGACTAACAAGGGAAGGAGTTAAGAAACGTCTGGATTGAAGAGAAAATGTGTAGGGAAAATGTTGAGCAGTGTCAAGAGAACAAAGCTTGTAGAACATATTCTTGACCTAATCAAGCTCTTGACAACTTAAAAAAAATTAAAATACTAACACATACATGAGACATGTAATGAACGTCCAATATCTACTATCTTTTTCATTAATGTAGAGGTAGGTAAAGGAGAAATAATTATAATTGTAACACTATTCATAGTCTAGTAAATTATGTTCATATTTTGTGTTCAATGGACCTTAGTTTTATCATTATCCTATGCATCTAATACCATATTTTAATCTAGGGTTCAACTATCTCAGATCTAAAGAAGCACCTTCAATTAACCATTTAAAGTACTATAAAATAAGGTAAGACATTTACTTGAGAAAGATTGGGTACACTTGTAAGATTAAAGTTCTCGCAATCATTATGATTTATTGGAACATAGACACAACCTGCAACATATGAAGTAATGGATGACTACAAGTTAGTTAAATGGTCCTTAATATGTGAGTGGTTTTCAAATTGATTGGTAGAAAATAAGGTTACAAACAGATCTACATGAAAAATTAATAGGACAATCTACTGTAATCATCAAAATAGATGAAAAGTGCAAAGGAAAGAGCCAAGCTACATCTCTAGAGCCTAAAAAAAACACATGCAAGAAACATATAAAAAGAACAAACCAAATTTTGGATGAATACAAAATGGTACCTTCAACAAGTGATTCATATGCTTTCACACTTGACATAGGACATTAAGAAGATTTTAGTCTTCCTCTATGAAATTAACTACTTATAGAATAAAACTAGATATCAATATTATATACCTTCATGTCTAGCCAAGGGTAGGTATAAGAAAAAAAAATTCCTCAATGCAATGCCGAAAAATATCAATGTGTGTGTAGGTTTTTATTACTCAAAATATCATTTCACTGCTTAAGGAAAAATACCAAAGTGATGTTTTAAATTTCAATCTTCGCATAGGCTCCCTTATTGCTACACATGCATATACAAGCATTATTCAAGCTCTAAACTATTCAAATATTAAGGATTTAATTAGTTATAATATGGAAAGTTGTTTTTTAGACATAATCTATCATATTTTACATATCTTTATTCACTCCTAGCACTTCAAATAAATTTTTGTAAATGAGACAGAAATGTGAATCTTTTATGACAAATAAAATTCTTACAAGGAGGGGGGAGAGAGAAAAGGGTAGGGGGAAAGAGAATGATTGAATGTATAGCAAAGTATAGCATTTTGATCATTATAACAATGAAATGAATCTTAAGTTTGAAGCATTAATATCATTTACAACATTTATGATCAAGAATGAATGTAAGTAGAGAAACTTTTGCATACCTATAGATGGTACAAAATTTCATGGTTAATTGAAGCCTCTCATCAACAACAAGATCCAAATATCTGTGTATCTATCTCAATCGAGCCTCTAAACCCTTCAGAGTTATCAATTTTTCCACTAACCTGTTATGCACAAAATTCAAATTTTAGAGTTATGTCACCACTAAAAATAGAAGAAGCAGAGCTTTGAAACCAAATCCACACACAACACAATGTGGTATTCATACAAATCCATACAAACAAACTAAACTCAAAACATTGGAATGGAAACAAATTCAAATTATGATGCAACTAGCATGGATTCAGGGTATAAAGAACCATTTCTCTACCACCATAGTAAAAATTTATCACTTTATTTCATCTTTGCATATTGGTTTGATGCTTGAAACGATGCATTTCTTATATTGAAAAGTGCATTACCTTATTGAGCTTCTCTTTGTTTCGAGAATAGTTTAATATTCTCTACTTAACAGGGCAAACCACATGATGGTGTAAGCTCATTTGGCCACTCCCCCCCCTCACATCACTCTCAATTCCCCATACCCAATCATATAACATTAATCATTCATTCATCCATTAATAACATATAACATTCATTCATCCATCCATTAATAACATATAACATTCATTCATCCATTAATAACATATAACATTCATTCATTAACATATATAAAATTCATTCATTAACATATTCACATTCATTCATTAACATATAATATTGATTCTTTCAATTTTTACATATTATCAAAAATATGGTTGTCATGATATGATTACAATCACTTTTTTTTATTTTTCTTTTTTAAAGCTAAAAAACTCTAAAGTGGAGTATCGTTTTATAAATCATTTGTCCCCTCTTTAGTTGTTATGCCCTCTGCTCATGATCCTAATGTACACCTAGTCATCTGCTCAAGACGTGGACGTCACTGCAAGGGGGGTGTACTGTAATAACAAAAAAATGTTAAATTGATATGTTTTATTATTATTGTTACAAGTATTTCATTAAATAAAATAGCATTAGAGTGGTTCTCTTTACTTGATGGGTCCACATCATGTTCATGAACTTCTTTTATAGACTCATTCTCAACATGTTGAACACCCTCTAAATCTTGATCTGTAGTTGAAACATGAAATGCTACATTAATTAATAAACCAATTGAAATTAAATATGTTTAAGAGAACATGACAGTGGTCCTCTTTACCTGATGGGGCCACATCATGTTCGTGATCTTCTCTAGCTTTATCGTGCTCAATATGTTGATCACACTCTACATGCTCTAAAGTTGAAACACAAAAGGTTGCATTAATTAATACATCAATTGCAATTAAATATGTTTAAAAGAACTTTAGAGTGGTCCTCTTTACATAATGGGGCCACATCATGTTCCTGATCTTCTCTAGCCTGATCATTCTCAACATATTGATCATCCTCTACATGCTCTAAAGTACTGGGATGCACACCATGACCTTCATCTACAGGTTGTGCCCCACCCTCACTAGGTTGCATTCCAATGTCATGAGCAGTATTATCATTGCTTGAATGTTTAAAAAAAATAGGCATGTAATTACTTTATGGTGGAAATTAATATTGAATAGATTGCACAAGTATTCAATTTTAAATAAAATTTATTGATTTTATTTACTTGCACGTCAGATGCAGTGGAAGATTGTGTTTTCCCAGTCAAGACTCTTAGGCATTCAGCCCTGACTCCATAGCCTTGCTAGAAGGAAATCTTTAGGTAATAATTTGTGGGAACTCTATTGAATTCAAAGCCCTACATTTTTGCATAAGATCATGAATTTTTCTTCTATGGTGTGATAAAACCAAAATTGTTTTCAATTTATTATTTGGATACAATATTTCATTTATTGATACTTACAATTTGTGTAGCTAATTTTATATAATCACCAAATCCAAGTTTTTGCTACCCGTGTTTTTCTAGTCTTTCCTTTGTTTCCTTCGATGTGTCAGACAGCCTATGAAAATTTTGAAATACATGAGATTATGTAAAAAGAAAGAGTAATCAATATATAATTACATTGTTGATAGTATCACATACTTTCATTGGCCTGGTGGTGTCTTTCCTTTTTTTTTTTCAGCCTTCTCCTTTCCATCCGACACCAGGTCCTTCCACTCCCTCTCCGAAATCATGGGGGGATGCTCATAATTTTTTTTCTTCTCTAAATGTGACCTATATTGTTCCCTCACTTACTTTACATAGGTACCAACTTTCTTAAAGGCCTTGGTTCGATTGAATGTTTTATCACCAAAGAGCACAACTAAACAGTTAATGAGCTCATCTTTTAAATCTTGATTTTGGGCATTCCACCATGTACATATGGTGGGCCCAAAGAGATCCAATGTAATATCACTTAGATGTTTATAAAAAACATCATTTTCTTCAAAATGATCATGGGATCAATAGTCTAAAAAGAGTGATCAATAAGTAAATTTGAATTGGATTATATATAATAATAATTAATTTTTTTTAAAGTACCTAGGACCTTCTCTATCTTTATGGGAATGAAATCCTTGGTCACCACAAATGTGACTGGCAATGTTCCCATACTAGTAATATGGGAAGATCCAGAAAATGCTGCTAAAATATCACCAGTACTAGTGGCCTCTGCATCCCTAGGTACATATCCTAACATATGTTTTGGCATGTGCCCACTGCGAGAGGGTGCACTAACGAATGCCTGCATGGTATGTATTTCTGACATTTCAGATGAAAATATAGGCACGGATGATGGGGTTAGATGATATGATGTATGCACAAGAAAATCATGACAGACACGTGTACCAACCCCTACTCCCCAAGCAGCACTTGCAGTACCCTGATCATGGCTAGGAGCATCATGAGGACGCAAAAAATCCTATAAAAACAACACATATTTTAGTTCATGACATAAAAAGAGTACAAAATATAAAACCATGAATGAACTTATGTTATAATTAAAGACCTCATAACAACTTACTTGCAAGTTTTATGATATCTTAGTCAATATTTTAACCCTCTCTCTTATCTCATCTTTTTGAGGCACTATGAGTAACAAATTAAGGATTTCTTCATTGTATTTTTTTTGGGTCTTCCTTATCATATCAAGAGGGTTTGTTGAATAAGAAATTCCATCATCACATAATATTGACTGCACCTCCCTATGGATGCTCTCATCTACTACTGGTGTCTTTCCCCGATCAGTCGACTGCAACAAGTATATTAAAAACATTATCAAAATTAACCCAATAAACTTATGAAAACAACACAATAATAAAACATTTTCCTCATATCTAATTTGTACAATTACAATGAGGTAAACCTATTGTGTAGAAGTGCCTAAAGATAAATCATGATTTGTGCTCTGGGTTGGAGCCTTCTCTGTATGATCAATGTGGCTGTGACAAAAATTAAATATAAAAAAAATTACTAGAATGAAACCAATAGACTTACAGAAAAAACATAAGAATAAAATGGTATAATGGATTCATTCATTGGAGGTTGGTTAAAATGGTACATAGTACGTACCACCCCAATAGTAACTATTTTTGTAACTAAGCAATTCAAATTGTAATCAATTAGCAACTCTTCTCATGCAGTTATTGATTTTATAACACATATGAATACATGATTTCCCTTGCGCACCTCAAATATGCAATTGGGTTGCTTATTTGTTGACCCAGGTCATGCATTATTTATAAACCCTACAATATTCCTTGATTCTTTTGGCCTTCCATCAATGTACATAGCCACTCCTTTATTTTGATCCTTATCTTTTAGTTGTATATAATTTGCTAACAGTGCATACCTGTGCATACTTCGTGCATATCGAACTAGTTGCATCCAATATTTTTAACTGTAACAGGGTCCGACATACTCCATCAATTCAATAACTTTTTCATAATAGACCTTTAGGCCATCCATGTAAAGAAATCCCAAACCATGTAATGATGATGGTGCTATGCGATATATCCTCTTGTTGACACAAAAATTAGTGTTTATTGGAGGAAGTTCCTTGGGTACCCATTATTTCCATAGATGTTTGTACCTCAAGGGCACCTCGACATCGCCTATTCTCTCATCATCATAAGAACATGACCCCCCTTTAACAAGAAAAAATTTCATGCATTTACAAAATTTTCTTCTAATATTTTGACCTCTAGTTGATCTTCCTCTTTTAGACATACTACATGTCTCGATTTCCTCTTCTCTTCCTAAATTTCCCTCACCCAAGGAAGACAGATCTGATAAATACTTGTTTGGTGGTACCTGCACTCATAAGGATGTTGGATGAATTTCTTTCATGGTGTTGTGATCCTAAGGTGACATTATGATTAATCTATCATTTCATCGCTATAATTTTGCAGGTTATAAGGTAATCAAGTCTTGATAGATTGCAAGTTATTGTTACTACCACAAAATGTGTCCATCAAAAATTAAATATACTTAATGTTTTAACTCCCAAACTTTGTAACAAGTGTTAAATATGGCTATGGTCCACTAGTTACACAACTAAGGCCTCAAATGTATTCTCTAATTGTAATCAAAGGACTTTTTCTCTTCATTCAAGTAAATAAACTTGAAGGGAAACACCACCAAGTGGTTTATTGGACACCTAAATGACTAAAAATAGCACTAAATTTATATTTAATTTCCATATGTCTATGTGGTTAATGGGGAGGGAGTTTTTACTAGGCCTGGTTAAGTCATCATGAGTTTATGCTTTAGAAATAATTTTTTTTAAGTCATCTTAAATCTTCCTATGTCTAATTGCTAGGAGAATTTTGGTATGTTTTAAGGTAGGATGATTGATGAAAGAGCCCAAAGATCCTTTCTCCATGGTATCCAAGTACACATAGCAATGGTCTTCTCTTATACAGTTGGACATAATTTAAAGAACTTAGCTAGGAATTATTCATTTAACCTAAGGTTTTATCATAATGCCATCATTGGAAAAGTATGATCAAATTATTCTATTATGAAGAATTGGTCTATGCACCACTAGTAATCACTATCAATGTTCTTAAGGATAAAATGACTAATTGAATCAGATATGAGAGAATCAAATTTGAGTTCTTCAAAGATTATATTCCTCTATTCATAATTTTTAAGGGTTGTGTGTGGAGGAGGTTATCATTACCAAGAAGGAAAGAGACTTTTCCTTGTATTATTTTATAATTTTCATTATTCTTATTTATTTTACACTTACATTTACAAATACACATAGATATGCATTTACTATTTTCATTTATTTCTCATGTAGTTTAACAGTTTGATCGATTTCATATTATATGTGTTGAAGACTTTAGAATTTCAATTACATTAATTTATGGATATGTTGTATCTATAACACTACAAAACCATATGCTCTTTGCATTTACACTTGCATTTAGAAATACACATTTATATACATAGATATAGATTTCTTTAATGATATGTTGCATTTATTGTTCTAGGAGAGCATCCAAGAATTGCATTTACATTTTACTTTTAAAAATACATATACATACATACATACATACATACATACATTCATACTTTAGACATCTAAATTTGGACACTTAATTTATCCAAATTCATCCCCTTTATCTTATTTTTGTTAATTAAGTACATGCTATTATTTTAATTAATATCCTTAATTCTCATTAACCTCCTAAGGTATTTAATTAATAATTAAATACTCTTTACTCTTAATCCCCTTCATCAAATGAATTAAATAAATATTAAATTTATTTAATTCCTCACATGTCATTTTCATCTAATCCTAATCCATCTCCTAATTTCTTCATTAGGGATGTGCACATGCCTAATCCTTGATTAGGATTTGTCACATCCTCCAACTTTTGCAAGTTGGCTTCTAATCTTCATTAACCCCTAATTATCCTCTAATTACTAATTAGTTAAATCTAATTAGTACCTTGGTCAACTCTCCCCATTCCCCAAGGAATTTTTAATTCCTTTTTATTCCTCCTAGAATCTCCTTTTCCCATGCATCTTCTAGAACTTTTGACTTGTCACATCAAGTCACATGTGACAAATTCCCACATTTTGAGAACCTTATCTTATCCACTAGACTCTTCCAATCATTGTGAATTTTTAATTCACTTTATTCACCCAAGATTCTTCCCATCTCCTAATGTACTTGCAAGGTACTTGTACTTCCTCCACATCATGTAACTTTTGGCCACCTCACTTACACCTCATCTCCCCTTAGCCACTTCACCATCCACATGTCAAGATGTGAGGGATTGTGAGTTCTCAACTCACCATAACCCTTCATCTTGACCTTGTTGGATGAATCTTGACTGTTGAATTCTCTTAAGAATTCAAATTCTTCTATAAATGCCCCTTCCTCAAGGGCATTTTCAACACTTTGATTTTGAGCAACCTTATGCTACCAATTTGCATTCTCAAGCATTTACTATCACTTAGCCATCCATTTTGATCATTTTGCATATTCAATATTGCATCTAGTTACATCAAAAGCCATCCAAGGAGCACACAAATCCATCAAAATCAAGGGCCAACCAAGGAGTCTTCAACAGCAAGAAAGGTATAATCGGTTTACGTTTGTATTTCATCTATTTTCCTTGTTTTATCACTCTTTAGGCTAATCATTGAAGTGTTCTTAATATTTTTCTACTTGCATTTTTAGTTATTTTGCACATTAGAGTAGGGTAAAATTCCAAGGTACACATTTCTGGCATACTCGGTGGGACCCACAAATGGGTTCTTGCATTTAACCTTCATTTTTGCTAAGTATTTTACAAAAAAAGGTCACAGAAAGGTGGAAGTGCCCTTTGTTTTACTATAGAAAGGCAGAAACGCCCTTTGTTTTACCGCAGAAAGGTGGAAGCGCCCTCTGTTTTACCGCAGAAAGGCGAAAGCACCTTATATCTGACAATTTGCTGCAGTCAGGTGTATACTTAGAAGTTTTTTTTTTCTAACACTTTCTTGCAATGGGGCGTACAACTTTTCTTTTTAAAAATTTGATAAAGTTTCCTGCAGTGGGGCAGATACGCCTTTTTTATTTTTGAAAGGCTCTTTTTCCTCTAACATTTTGCCACAAAAGGGCGGAAGCACTCCTGTTTTTGCTACAGAAGGGTGGAAGCGCCCCTATTTTTGCTATAGAAAGGTGGAAGCGCCCCCATTTTGCTGTAGAAAGGTGGAAGCACCCCTATTTTTGCTCTAGAAAGGTGGAAGTGCCCCTGTTTTGTTGCAAAAAGGTGGAAGTGCCCCTGTTTTGCTACAGAAAGGCGGAAGTGCCCCAAAATAGCACAGTTTGGAAGGTAAAACAGTCATTTTAGTGTCATTTTTGCTCTCATTTTTAGCCATTTTCAAGTAATAACCCTCTAACATTGTTTTGACAAGGATATTGGTGTTTTTCGCTAACGTTCTGCAACATATTATGGCATAATTGACCAAGAACGAAGGAGAAGATAGCTAACGTTTGCTTGCAGGGCCATCTATTTGATCAAATTCTTGAAAAAATTATCCTTGTTGTTTGAACATAGTCTAATTAGGGGGAAGTAACCTTTATTTCTTGTTGTGCTTGTCTATTATTATTTTACCCAAGGGGGCATTAATTTATTTTCACTTTCCCCTTACACTTCGTGTGAGCCTAGGGAGTAGTTGGAAATGGTTAGTGTCTTCTTTCTAGTGGGACCTGCTTGGGGATTTCATCACCCCAAGGGATGATTCCAACCACGCGTACCAGAGGGGTATATAAAGGGGGGAGAACGAAATTTATACCCCAATCCAGTCACGTCGTAATTGGCGGAGCGTCAAAGCTAGGGTGATACCTAGATAGATGTGAAGAGTTGGTTTGAGCCTTCAGTATCTCGCTGGGGTTCTCGACTCACGCTTGTGATGGGCTAGTATTCACGGCTGTGCCTCACGTACCGAGAGTATATTGAGGACTCCCTAGAAGCCTTGTACATCCTAGATTAAGACCTTGCCTGGCCATACCCTTAACATTAATCATAGGATTGTGCTTGCTTGAAGTGTTTTCTTGTAAAAAACTCATAAAATATTTGATACTTTGGCCTTACTTTATCATTTTGAGTCCTTGCCATAGCCATTTCCATCAAAACCAAGCTCTGTCTTATTGCAGAAAGGCGGAAGCACCCCTATTTTTGCTGCAGAAAGACGGAAGCACCCTCTGTTTTGTTGTAGAAAGGCGAAAGTGCCCCTGTTTTACTGCAGAAAGGTAGAAGCGCCCCCTATTTTGTTGTAGAAAGGTGGAAGCTCCCTTGATTTATTGCAGAAAGTTGTCAACGCCCTCTTTTTTACTGTAGAGGGGCACATTTTCCCTCCTGAACACCCGAAATTGCTCCATTTGGATCCATTTAGCCTTTAAACCATCATTTAATCATTCCCAACCATTATCTCATCATCCTAAGCCTTCGTTTCATCACTCTAAGTCTCCCAAAACCTTCATTTGATTAGTTTAAACCTCCATCTTATCATTCCAAATCTTTGTTTAACCATTCTAAATCCCCACTCATTCTCCACAATCATCTTCAATCCACCCGTTCATTCTAATTTCCTCATATTCCATTCAAAATTCCATACCATCACCTAGTGAACATCATAATTTTATCATTTACATCACCAAACACCACTCATAACCAAACCGCCTTGACCTTGTATTACAAAGTGGTTACCCAAATTGACCATAGCACTTGAATTTGATTATTAGTCTTTAACTTCGACCCCAATCAATTTGCTTCCATCTTGAGGTGAATTCGGTGTCATAATTTATCATCCTCAGCCCAATCAATCCATTCCTATCTTAAGGTGGATTTGGTGTCGTAATTATCCTCTTAATCAATCAAAGCTCTAGGTCACTAAGGGTAACTTCCTTTGATCAAACTTAAGGTCTCTCTCACATCTTCCATCATCCAATCATACCCATCCAATAATCCAAATCTATCAAAACCAATCATTCGATCAAATTGTCCAATCAATCAAATCACATTCGTTCAACCAATGCTATCCTACTAATCTTAATAATCCAATCCAATTCAATCAAAATCCAATCTTGCCAAATCCAAATCCGATCCCATCAAAATCAAAATCAATCCCATCGCATCATCCAATCATCCTAATCTGAACTTTAATCCAATCCTGATCTAAGCTTGACTTAAATCCTGATTGGAGCTTTAGTCCATCATCTTTGATCCATTTTATTTATCCTATCATCATCATGAATCTTCATCCCCCATCAATAGTAGTCAAGGGAAACCCTAATTACGTTGATGACAATAACGAAAGTCTTGTTGATCAAGAGGTATACGACATAGATCCCCTTGACACTATCATATCTAGTAAGCTTTCTCCACCCACTTTCCAAAATCCAATTACTCCTATGAGCTATCCCATTATGTCTTCATCCATGCCTAATCATGCTCCTTATGCCACCTTTTACAATGGATATCCAGTATCTTCTTCATCCCCATATTTGTCATGTCCATCTACATCATCCTCTTATACAACATCTACATCCTCTTATCCTAATTTTCCATCCCAATACTCCTATTACAATTCCCCATCCATGTCCCCTTATTGTAATCCTCTTTCCCAATCTTCCCATACTAATCCTACATCCACACCCTTTTACCTTAATCCACATCCATGTCTCCTCATCCCTAATCCACCATCCCAATACCCTTATTATAATCCATCCCCCACATCCTCTTGTCCCACTACACCACCTATATCCTCTTGTCTAATCCACAATCCATGTCCCCCTATCTTAATTCACCACTCCAATATCCTTACCTTAACCCTCCATCCAATCCTAGTCCTCCATCTACTCCTAGTCCTCCATCCAATCCCATTCATCCATCTACTCCTAGTCCTCCATCCAATCCTAATCCCCATCTACTCATCCTACATTCATCCCATTCCTCCATCTAACCCTAGTCCACCAATCCATAATCCCTCATCCATTTCTACCACCCCAGCCAAGCCAACCATATGCAAGTCTCTCATTTTAGAAGTTCTCCAAGGACTCATGACAAAGAAGCCATCCCCAACTCCACATCTTGAAGTCATGGAACCATGCCATCTAGATCCATCATCCACGGTCACTAGTAATGAGACCCTTCTCCATACCACACCTATTATTGATGTTACCACCCCTAGTACTACTCAAACCATTGAAACCATTGAACCCACTAAATCCATTGAACCCCCATCTCCTACTCCAAGAACCACTGAATCCATCAGAGACACCCAATTCCAATCCACTCCCTCTACTCCTAGATCCACCCAAATCCAATCCACTCCTCCCACTCCTAGTAGCACCAAAACCCATTCCAATGAACCTCATGAATCTTCCATTCCTCCATCTTCCCCACTTGAAGAGTCCCAACAAGACTCCATTACCATGCCTCTCGCACATGATGAGTCACGCCAAGAGTCTAATCCAAAGCATGCCAACATATCTCCTTCTCCAGATCAAGATCCTACCATCCCATCTAGTCCACCTCAAAATCATATTCCCCCATCCATTCCATCCCATGATCCCCTTGTCATTCAAGCTTCCACTGCTCCATCTCCATCTCCATCACATGAGCCTACTACCACAAATCCAGATCCTATCATGGCCCCTACTCCCTCTCCTGATGTTGCTATCCCATCATCTCCTTCTCATGATCCCCCATCATCGCCTAAAAATGCTATCCCCACATCACTTGCTGTAATCAGGGGAAAATCCTAATTATTATTAAGTACAATAACAATTAAATTCCTATGAAAATAACAAAGCACAATGGAAGTGATGTGAAGACAAAAAGGGATAGTGTTACCCTATGTCTCCACCTTCCATGATTAACCTCTGTTACACCTCCTAGCTTGCAGATAAATAACAAAGCCCTCAGATTTATGAGCAACTATGAATAAAGACTAAGCCCTATGCAAGTGTTGAAGGATTTGCAGAAAATAAAAATGACCCTACAATGAGCTAAAATGACTATGACTGTTAATGACTATGACCCTAAGTTGACAGCAAGTTGACATAGACTAAGAATGCAAGAAGTCAAATGAGCTAAAGACTGAGAGATCTGCAAGTGAGGTCAAAATTGCCCTTTTATAAAAATTGCAATTTCGAATGTGTGGCCAGGATGAAAAGATGACAGGAACCCTAAGATCAATGCTTAAGATTGAATGTTGCTAGGTGCATTAGGGTTAGGTCAAAATTAGGGCAACAGGTAAGAATGAAGGGTGGAGATTGAATTATGAAATAATTCGATCAACGGTCGAAATTAAATGAGAAGTCAAAAGTCAAGAATTAAATTGGAAGATAAGGCTGGCACAGACAAAGAGGTTGCTGGAGGAATTAAATAATAAAATTTATTTACTCCAGGTAACTAGTAAGTAATTAAATAATAAAGATATTATTTAATTATGGAGGAATGTGATAAAAGAATTATTTTGAAATTAAATAATGATTTTAATTCAAAATTCAAGAGAATGGCCAAATTAAATAAGTCAAATTTATTTAATTTTAATGGGAGAAAAAGCTAATGAATAATTAAATAATTAAATAAATTATTTAATTATAGTGGAAAGTTGACAGAATTAAATAAATAAGAATTTATTTAATTTTTAGAAGAAGAGGACTTATTTAGTGACGTAATTAAATAAATAAAATTTATTTAATTAATCAAGAAGACATAAATGATAAAGGGAAATTAAATAAATTATGAAATTTATTTAATCAAAGGAAGACCTTAGATAATTAGCGATGTATTAAATAAATAAATATTTATTTATTTAATAATCAAGGAGGAACAAATGACATGAATTAATTAAATAATTATGAATTATTTAATCAATAGTCGAATATGGACCAAGGACATAATTAAATAGCTTAATTATGCTAGGACGAAAGTGGTAAAAATGAAGCTTGCAGGCCTAGGTCATTTTTAGGTGTCTACATTTTGCCCCTCTTTGTCATAATGTCGCTTGTTGTATTGTGACAAAGAAAATTAAGTCAAAAATATGCCCCAGTGAAGGTACGGAGTATTCTTGCCCCCTCGGGAAATTTTCAAATTTTGGGTCGGTGCCAGAAAAATTTGCAAAAGGTCCCGATAAATCAATTTGATGGCCAGAAAAACAGCGGCGCCGTTGGTTTCAAAATCTGACATGTTTAAAGCAACTTACGGAGAGGTCAAAGGCACGTAAATGAGCCTCCAGTATTAACTGTAGTTGAAAAATGTCACTTTCACCCTATAAATAGATGGTCAAAAGGGTAAAAGTCAATTCACTTTCACTATTCACCTTGTAAATCTTGAGAGCTCAGAGCAAAAGGCGCAGCAGCGACGATGGTGATTCTAGTGACAGAGCACCGCGGAGAGATCGTGAGGACCTTCAGACGGCCAGAGGGCTCAGGACCTGCGGTATGTACCCTAAACTTGCTTTGTCATTTTCTTGATTTACGTGTTTTTTAATACTTTCTAGGGTAGTGAACGAATGCGCCGCGACGCATATGCGTTCGCGTAAGCCGCAATTGACTTCGCGTTCGCCGCATTTGATGCGTCGCGACGCAAGTGCAGTGAACAAATAAGCCGCTCCGGCGGTTTGCGCCGCATTCAATTTTTGGTGCGACGCAAGTGCTTAACCGCATCGCATTTGACCTATCAAAAGCCGCAATCGCAAAGATGCGACGCAACTGATTATTCGAATGCCGCAAATGAATTACCGCGCCGCATTCGCAATGTGGCGACGCAAATGCCTAAATTCGCGACGCAAGTGTAATATAGAGACGCACTTGACTTGGTGGAATGCATTTGATTTTTTGAACGATGCATTTGTGTTTTTGCGACGCAATTGCATTTTTGCGACGCATTTGCCTGTATTCTTTCTTTAACTTGTTTTAATGCTTTCATGCCCTAAGTCATTTTCCGTGATGGTCACAATTGTCCGAAAAGGTGCTAATGCGGTGTTCGTCTTTTTGCAGAGGCAGCTTGCCCCTATATATACGAGAGAGAGCAGACCGAGGACCTTTCGGTTTGGCGATCAGCTAGGCCCGCGAGAGCGGCGACGGTTGATGAGACTCAGTTTATTTCATGTTGCGTTCATGCCTGCCATTCGGGCGAACAAGGGTTTGCTGACGGCGCTGTGCGAGAGATGGCATTCTAATCTATTTAGGATCTAGGACTAGTTGCTTACAGAATGCTTAACGTAAAAGATCGATTATTACAACGTTTAACTTAAGTGATTACAAATTAAATGCTCAAATGAAATAATGAACATAACATAATTAAATAAATGCCAAGATAAACTGAGAAAGAAAAGAGAGAAGAATAGAGAGACGAAACCAATTGATAACGGAGTTCGTCCCTAAGGACTACGTCTCCGGGTCCCTCTCCAATGGAGGACCGATCCGATTAGCTCCAAATTCAATTACAATGGCTTCAAGACTATCTCCTTCAAGCATTCAGTAGCATGACAGTACTCTGATATGCAGAAACATCTTCAAGAACTCTCGAGCATTCTCTCGCTATCTCCACCTGGACTTGGCAAAACAAAGGCCTATACCCCCTTTTTATACAAAAAACTTGCCTAATTAGGCTTAACCACTTGATTAAATGCATATCTTCTCTTAACAGCTCGTACTATGTCTGGTTTATCCTCTATGATCTTCTTGTTTCAGGTGATTAGGAGCAGTTTTGGTTGTTTTGGCTTAATTAGCCATTTGTTGAGATTCGGATAATAAATCATCTAACAAATACAACCGCACCACCGCCACTTTATAGAAACTCTGCGTGGCGAAACGGTGTATAAGATTTTTGTTACCCCGGTGGTCGGGGGTTCAAAACTCCCCGACCGGTCGTTTTACAACAAAATATCTAACAGAATAATAACAAAATCAAACGCTTCTTATACATAGATTGAAGCCTATGTTTGGTATACCGGCCAATGCCCCGGTTGATTCGGCCGAGGTCGCGGGATCGAACCCGTGGCAACTAATTTTGCTCAAACAAACAAAACAACTTCCCGTACGCGCTGAGGCTAAGAACGATGCCACGTGTCATGCTATTACTGGTCAATTCCCGCCGATCAGTCTGCCGATATGGATGACCGTACCATGACTTGTCAGCCACGTGTCAGAGCACTATTGGCCGAAGATACTGACTCACCATCCACGTGTTGAGCTCCTATTCGCCCGAGATGATGACGTGTCGAGCTGACTGGACTGCCAAGTGTGATGCTGACTGTGATGTACGGAACGTACGGATGGACACGTGTCAGCCGATGATTGGTCCGTACAGATGACTCATATGCCACGTGTCTCGCTGGAATTCGACCATATGGAATCCGTACAGTACGGACAATCTGCTGACGTCATCCTCTGTACCATCAAGTTGACTGAAGTTTGACTGCTTGTAACTCGAGCATACGACGTCGGATTTCGGTGAAACGAACGCCGTTGAAATCGTCTCGATGAGCTCTTCGCGATGATGCTGATTTCGTCAATTTCTGAGATGATTATTTTTTTCTGCCTTTTGGACGCCCCTGAAGCCAGTTGACTAGAAGTTTGACTGGCCGTAACTTGCACAAACGGAGTCCTCTTCGACCCGTTCAAGTTGCGTTGGAATCAGGATGTCATTCTCTTTCTTATGGAGCTAAAATCTGGAGCATTGGGAACACTTTAATTTTCACTGAAAAATTGTCCCCCGGATCAGGCCTCCCCACTGGAGAGCTTTAGGACCTCCGAAAGCTTGATTACTTGGAAAGTAAGTGAGGGTAAAGTTCCCTCACTTTACCAATCTCCATCCATCTTGCTTTGCTTGGATGCATCCTTTCCTTGCTGATATGTAACCAAACTCTGTCTCCAACCTGAAAATGATGATCAGTGCGATGCTTGTCATGGTGAACCTTGTATTTTGCTTGGCTCTGTTCCAACCGTGCTTCCACTGCCTGATGAATTGCTTGGACTTTCTGGATGAACTTCAAAGCCTTCTCTGCATCATGGCGTCCATCTTCAACATCATATTTCCCAAAGCAAAATCCATCTGTCTTGGGCACATAACCAAGCATGTCTCAAAAAAAAGGAGACCTCTTTAGTAGAAGTTATGTGCTGTATGGTTGTAGGCATGCTGCACATAA
>VDFB02372251.1:0-16919 GCA_007258455.2 Sequoia sempervirens | reverse complement strand
TAGCTATTAGTTATAATTCCAAGTAATTGCATAACTGCTTAGGTTGACTTTGTAAAAACTATATTGTAATTGAAATTTTGTCATCTATCAACATCTAGTTATTAGTTATGCAATGTGAATTAATGCTTTGAGTTTGAAAGATGTGCAATGCAATGTAATCAACAAATTGAATATAAACTACAAAAATATATTTTTTACAATTCATTTGTTAAACTCTCTATTTTATTTTCTCTCTATAACTCTATTGCTATGGAAATTCCTTTCAATTAAAAAAAAATAGTTTTTGTCTCTTAGTCTACAATTTTTTGTTGCTATCTGTAGAACATTACAAATGGATCAATGTCAAAGGTTGAAATACCATGCATTTGATGAGAAAATAGCTGATTAGAGTGACATGGACAAATATTCATGTCCATGTAATGACTATCTTGGTGGAAAGGGGAAAAAAATAAGTTAGATTTATTGACATATGATAAGATATGGGCATAGTGGTATAAGTCCTCGAAATGTCAATTATTATGAAGATATGATAGAATGGTAGAGTGTGAGAGATGAGGAGGCAACAAACATAGGTGAAGTGGCACCAAACATAGATGAAGAGGCAACAATAGAAGAAGGGTTTGAAGTTGATAGAATGTTGATGAGGGTCTAAATGATGATTGGGCCAAGTTAATAGAGGATGCTTCAAAGCCTTTGTATGTTAATTGCAGGTTAATTCATTTGACAACAATCCTTCAAACTCTTAACTTGCAAGTGGTGTTTGGTTGGACAAATGAGAGTGTGGATCAGTTATTGAAATTATTAATTTTGTTGTTACCACCTAACTACACATTTCCAACAAAACGAAGCCAATGGAGAAAGGAAATCACTAAGCTAGGCTTAGGTTATGAAAACATCCACACATGTGTGAATGGTTATGTATTATTTCACAAGAATCTATCAAGTGAGAGTGAATGTCCAAAATGTCATGAAGCAAAGTATAGAGAAGGGTTGAAATTAGTTGTGGTTCCTAGAAAGGTTCTTCACCACTTTCCAATAATCACATGATTAATTTGAATGTATAGGTGCATAGACATTGTTGAACTTATGCAATGGCATGCCCAAAATAAGAGCACTGATGGAAAACAATGATGTGTGCTTGATTATAAGATGTGGATGGAATTTGATAACATATGGCCTTATTTTTCTCCAAATCCTTGTAATATAAGCTTGGGTTCGGCTCTAGATGGGGTGAACCCATTCTTAGATCAAATTACTAAATGGTCAACTTGGCCATTGTTTTTAATAAATTATAACTTGCCTCCATGGTTAGCAACTAAACCAGTTTTCTTAATGATATCATTGATTATGCTAGGAAAGAAAAGTGTGACTTCAAATACATTTGATGGTTATCTAGAGCCATTATATGATGAGCTAATTAATGGAATTGTTGAAATGAATTGAAGCAATTCAATCTTTAAGGGATGGTCATTCAATCAAATTCCTACATATGGCACATTGTCTGATATAAGTGTTAATGGATACCATGGATGTCCTGCTTACAACTTTAAAATGTTGTAGAGAGCCTCGAAGTTTGCATTAGTAATTTATTGTGGACATCATGCTTACCTTAAAATGGATCATCCATATCATCAACAAAAAACATGGTTCAATGGTCAAGAAGAGAATCATGAAGCACCACTACTAATAATAGGTGATTACATTATTGAGAATGGACAAAAATGAATGCCATTTTTTGAAAATGATGGGATTGTTGGTAGTAGATATGATCCATGTAATGAAAGTGGTGTAAAAAGGTTGTGCATATTCTATAAGTTGTCATACTTTAAGGATATAGCCATTAGGCATATTGTTGACTTTATGCATACTAAGAAAAATATAGCCTATGTTATTATAGAAACTCTTTTTGGTGATTTTGATACTATTTCATCACATGAAGACTTTCGACAACTAAAGACTCGTCAAAATCTCTAGGTTGAAAAATATGATGATGAAAAATATAGAAAACCTAGTGCTCCTTATAGTTGAGTTGAAACACCCATTGAAGTTGACCTAACAGTTGCATCCGTTGAACCAGTTGTTGACCCAGAATCCATTGATCTAGTTGCTTAGTCACCAGTCCCAGTTCGGGTGAGAGAGCCAGTCCCAGTAGTTGGAGATATAGATCCCGTGCCAATAATGGCTTAAGAGGCCTCAAGACCCATGACTATTATGTCATAATGGAGAATATTTTACCTATTGTGCTAAATATATTAAGTTTGGAAAAGGGGACTATAGTTTCAATTATAAGGTTATGCCTAAAATTAAAGAGAATGATTTTACATGTATTAGATCCTTTGAACTTTGATAGTTTGAGGGAGGAGGTTGTTGAAGTCCTTTGTCTATTAGAATAGGAATTTCCACCAAAAATATTTAAAATTTACATGCATCTTTTGATACATCTACAATATGAACTAAAACATTGTGGCCTGGTAAGAACAAGGTGGATGTATCCTATAGAATGATATATGAAGGTTTTGAAAAAAATTGTTCATACTAGGGAAAAACTGAAAGGAAGCATGTCTAAGGGATATTCAATGCAAGAGGCCATGGGATTTTGTATAGAATATATGAAGGATTTAAAAAATGTTAGTTAGCATGTATGGGATAGTGATGAAGAAGACACAGTTGCAAGTGAAGTATTAGAAGGAAATGGATGTCGCTTCAAGCTATCACATCAAGAAATAAGTGTGATACATGCCTATATTCTTCAAAACACATCTTTTCTTGATAAGTGGCATAGGTAAAAAAAAATTACACAATAATTTATTTACTCAATTGCATTTACACATTTATATTATCAATATTACTATTTGTATGTTAATATTCTATGTAGAAAATATGAAGAAGACAATCAAGCTTGGATGCAACATTGACCTCAAAGGAGTAGACATCATGCTGATTTGATTGGAGGTGATTCTTTTTCAAAATTTGAAGAATGGATTGATAATGTAGTCAGTGATGCAAAAGAATAAGGTCAAGATATAACAATGGAGGAAAGTGATAATTCACAATCTCCACATTTATATGCTACATGGTTTAGTGGAATGTTGGCCTATGGTACAATTATTTAAGATTGGAAGGAAAAGACAAAGGAAAGATAAATTGTGATTGTGTTATTAGTGTTGAATTTCTTCACGAAACTAAGAAGAAATTTTATGTTGGATTCATCCAACAAATTAATCTAGTGGAATATGGTGAAAATAGTCCTATATTATTAAAATTTAAGTGGATCCGACCATCCGCAGTGCAATTTGATGATTATGGATTTGTACTTGCAAATACAAGACAATTTTTTTCAGAGACAGATGAGCCTTATGTTTCCCCTCTTCAAATTAACCAATCATTTCTAATTGATGATGTAGAATCGGGATAGGTATTGCATTCAATAGAGTCTCATTAAAAATGAAAATTCATGGAAGTTATTGATATAATACGATGGGCAATATGTTAATTTACAAGAAACATTGAAGAAGTGGATGAAGATGATGATGGAGTGTTTGAAGAATAGAACATACCAATGAAGAGATTGGGAGAGAGAATGCATTACATGTCACAAATGAGGATAAGGAAGAAAATCAAGCAGATGTAGACATGAATGATTAGGATTCTAATCTTGCTAGCAATGTAGATGATTATGATGATGTTTTGTCACCTTAAGAGGTTAGCTTGTCACCTAAACTTTGGTTATATGTATGGTGTGATTTATTATTGAATGTAATAAAGATCTGAGTACAGGTATTCTTATTCATTGTTGTTTTACTAATACATTTCTAAATATAATCATCATTATTCTATCGGTACATTGTATTGAAAACCTGAGATGTTCCTCGATTTGAAGTGCATTTAAAACAGGTTCAATCCCATTCTTCTTAGTTTTCTTACTGGTTGAAAATTTGAAATTAATTTTTTTTAGTTAGAATATAATTTCTTGTATGTCCTATAAGTTTTCTAGATGCAAACATATAATGAACATTTGTGATTTAATAATACATATAGATATCTTAACATTAGGTTAACTAAGCCTCCCCATTACAAAAGAAGAAATGATCTCTTAGTTATAACTGACACTAAAAACTAAAAATAAGAGACTGCAAAATTAGAAAATTGTTCAATCCTTTCAATAAAATGATATCTAAAATATTGCATTCATAATAAAATCCAATGCTGCACTATCGTAACATTCAATAGAGGTATGCACAAGATGATGGGGCATATAGTCAATGTACAAATGCTTATCACAATACCGTGGAAACAAAATATGAATACCATGGGGTGGCGGTGAGAACATGTTAATAACTAAAGTAAACCACAACCCCACAAGGGGTAAACACTAACACTGCAGTATGGTGGTGAACAATCAATCAACTACTAGAGTTAACCTACTATCCCACAAGAGTCCAAAGGGGTGTGCAAGGGGTGGTGGTACTACTACCACTTCCATGTAGTGGTCTTCATATGACAAAGTGGTATGATGGTGAACACTCATTCAACTGCTAGAATTAACTCGCTGTCTCATGGGAGTCCAAATGGGTGTGTGTGGGTGGCAGTATTGCTACTACTTCCCCACAGTAGTCTTGATATGATAGTGCAATATGGTGATGAATAGTCACTCTATTGCTAGAATTAACCCGTCATCCCACAAGATTCCAAAGGGGTGTGCACAGGGTGGCAGTACTTCTAGCACTACCTGCAATGGTCTTTAAATGATAGGGTGGTACTATAGTACAATCTGTCAAGCATTAAATGATTACATTGTTCGATTTCCCAAGATCAGCAGTGTGTATTCAAACTCAAAATATGGGAAGATTCTAAAATATTTTGCACAAATTGAAATTAATAATGAGGTGACCAAGCTTAATAGAAAATATTACTTAGGAATCGATGACATTTTGGAAATCATCCACAAAGCTCAGCATACCGAAGGCAAGGGAGTTCAAGTGGTAAAACTCTGCAACTATTATTTCACTGAGTAAGTTCATAGAAACCCTCTGTAGCAAGTGTGTAAGAACTAAATTTTCTTCTACAAGTAGACACCTAAAAAATCAAGTAGGAGTAAATTCTTCATCATGCCACCCAAAAGAAGTCAACTTGTGAGTAAAAAGGAAGAGTCCACAGTTTCTAAATCAAAGAAGAGGTCACTGCAACAATCCATTTTAGATGTGTTACCTAATTCTATAAACAAAGGATCCAAAAAGGTGTTGAAATATATAGCCCATGGATGTAGAGACTCAATTATCCCTATCTCAGGGTGGGATTTGTTTTGGTACTTCTATGAAAAAGGGTTGAGAAAGTTCCAGTTTCGAATCCTTGGACCTTAGATTTAGCCAAATTGATAGTCCCAAATGTCTTCATAGATGTTGACTTTATTAAAGTATTGGCACAATATTATCATCTAGCTACCAGGACTATAAGAATTCTAGATGGTTCACCATTAGTGGTGTTGAATAAAGAAGCAATTATAGAGTGTTTTATGTTAAACAAGAAAGCTATCACTAAGATCAACTTGGACAGAAGTGAGGAGGATTATAGGAGATTGAAAAAAACCTATAGGAGTGATGAACTTCCTTTAGACATGAAAAAAGGGTGTAAACAATAGGAGGATACCTATCTCCCCCTCCCAAAATGAGTCATTTTCCATAGAAGAATCCCAAGTATATTTCAAAAGAACTTATTTTGCTTTGTGCCAAGTGCTTGGAATAGATGGTGAAGAGAGGATTCCAACATATCTCATGATGATGGTAATGAGGATACATAATCTTGAATTCAACATTGAGTATGACTTTGCAACTAAAATTGAGAAAGGGCTATATGAGGGATTTTTGAAAGTAAGAGAGAACTTAGCTCCCATCACTTTCAGGAAATACTCTCTATTGTGTCATTTAATATTGTACCAAAACAAAAACAGATGGAATAAAATAATTTGTTTGGGAATAACTAATGATGAAGGGAATAGGTTTCATGTACAAAACTGGTGCTACATTTGGGATAGTAGATGTAAAAATAGTGATTATGTAAATTTTCATGATGATTTCATAGTAAAGGTCATGGCCGCTCTTGGTCATATTTCACCAATATTTTCTACTAAAATCATGCAAGTATTAAGACTTTTAGCATTGAAGCCAGAGCAGGGACATACTCACAATTTCAGTTATTGGTTCTTCTTAGCAGACCAAACAATAATAAAGGTCTATGGGTATCCTCAAGCCCCACATGTTTTACCCAAATTTGTTTATATTCGAATAGCATTTTTAGAATTTATGTGGCAAATGTTGTGGATGGAGTAGGATGTTATGAAAAGACAAAAAAAGGGGACATTCCTCCCTGACCTTATTGAATGTGAGGGGCTATCCATAGGGTCTAACACTCTTGAAGAAGTGTAGAACCATTTGAAGATGTGGTATTCATTGAAGTCATGAGGAGAAAGGGTCTTTGATCCTTGAAGGGAAAAATTTGTAAAGTAGAAACTTCTCACTAAAGTTGGGATTACCCATGTAATGGATTATGAAGAAGATGTAATAAGAAATCTCTTTACACCTGATGAATTTTTCAAAGGAAGAGGAAATGAGATATCATAAAGAGGCTTGAGGAGGAGAAGTAGAAAAGGGACAGTGGATTCCAAGGATTCTATGTTGAATAAAAGGATCCTACCAGAAGGATGAACATAATAATTGACAACATTGAAAGATTATATGTTGAATTAGAAAAGAAACCTGAGGGTTAGTCTTCGAAACCCTCCAAGCTTCCCATCAAACCAAGTGGTATTGTAATCACGGATCCCCTACCATACACTGCCACAATACAATTAGAAGCATCCCCTAAGAAACCAAGTCCTAAAAGGAAGAAGACACATGGAGTGGCCCCCTTAGTGGCATATGAAATAAGTGAAGGAGTAGGGGATATTGAAGAGGTAGCCAATGTACTTTTGAATTTTAAAGATGATGAAGTTGATCAGCCATCACCTAAGCTTTCCATTGATGCTCCAAAACTAGAAGAAAGAGTGGATGTACATGGTCATAATGATCAAGAAGTGCATGATGATGAAAGGGTGAGTGTTGCCCTTAGATTTATTGAAGATGATGAATTTATTCAAACTCCTGAGTTTAAGGATCTTTGGTTTAAGATGAAAATGAAATAATTTGAGGAGAGAATCCATATTAATAAGAAGGGAACTAAGGAGTCACAACATGACCAGATTGTTGCCTAGACTCTTGAAGAATTTGGGATTAATGAAATTACAGTTAGCCCCAAAGAAGTGATAAAATTGGTCTTAGAAAGCAATATACTAATTATTCCTGGGATGGAGTTAAAAAAGATATTCTTACTGGATCAAGTAAAAATCCAAGAAGATCTCGTGTTGGTTTCTAAATTCAATTCAGATGAGGGAATGAGTGGCACATGTTACAATCCAAGACTTGAAACCCTAGCCTTTTGGACCAAGCAAAAAAGAATAGAAAAACCAAGATTGATTGGTGTTGTGAAAGAAATGAGAGGGACTTCCATGGTAAAGACACTTCAAGAAACATCAACATTGGAGGCAAGTACTATGACAATGCACTCAACAATGTTTATTAGGGATGCGGTTAAAGCTATGGAACTTAGATTGGAAAAATATGAGAAAGCATAGACTGATTTGAATGATGAAGTGAATAGGTTATTCATAGAAAATGTGAAATAGAAATAGCAGTTGAAGGGATAAGGTCTTTCCCAAAGCAAAAATTTAATAGCATACTAGCCCCTTTCCATCTAGACTGATACAGGGGAAATCACTATTGAACAAGTTAATGTGTTGAAACAATAAATTGAGAAGTTGAAAAAGAGTAATGAAGAAGCAAAGGAAACAATGAAGAGAGAAACCCTCAAGGTATTGGAACAAATATTGGAGCATAGGGTTAAACTTATTGTGGACAAATTGGAAAATGTGTATGAATGTTGTCTCCTTGTCACAATCAATTAATTAGATAAAGGCCCATGTACCTATATTGGACCCCTTATTCAAGAAATGGAAACCTGTACATCACACCTTAATGACTTTGTGCAAAATTTTACAAAGGAGTGTTGAGGCTCCCACAAATTTAAAGCCTATTGAGCAAATGGTCTAAATGGTCATAGATGAATTTCAATACATGTTTGCAGAAGAGAAAAAGATCAAGGAAATAATGGATTCATTTCACATGCTAAAGTAGTGGTTTCTGCCTAAGATACTAAGGGATGATGATCAACTGAAAGGCTCCAAGGATTGGAAAAATTAGTTTAGCAAAATTGTTCCCAACTGCCTCACTAATATATAGAATGATGGTGACATAAATATTCACCATCTCAATTTAACCTTGGATGGAATAATTGCACTGGATGTTGGGTACTCAAAATTCATCATGAATACCAAAGGGTTATTAGACAGTAGATGGAAGAGTCACTTGGCCAACACACAAAAAAAAATAGGAGTACAAATGGCCTCATGGTTACACAGTGTACCAATGGGAGGAGATATATCTAGCTCCCCCAAAAGAATAGGCCTTGCAATAAAGTACCAAACCTTGTAGATACTCATGGAGAGAGGACCTTGCTAGATCTGAATGATCATGAGTACCTTACAATGAGTAATGGACTTTTGTATCTTGTGAGTGTTGTGGACTTCAACATCTAATAAACTACCTTCATTTTTCATCTTTCATTTCTTTTAAAGTCTAATGTAATCATATGTAAACAATGATAATTAAGACTTTTTGATTTATGTTAAAAGTGGGTAACTGACAAGACACTTTTTGGCATTTAAGTCAAGACAAATTTTGATACATATTGTAAAATATTTTTGGAGATCAATAGAATGAAGTTATAATTGGTGGCCAAATTTTGGTTTGAATTGTTTGTTGAAGTGAATTAATGAATGTTATCTTGATGTCTCTAGCTTGATCTTTCCTTGTCATTTAAATCAATATATCCAGGGTATATTTGGTTTACCAAAGCACATTTGTTGTCAAACAACTCATTTTGTACAATATTTTGGTGTCAAATCTTTGGTAAGTATGGTTAGTTTCATCACATTCAAATTTTGAATTCTGGGAAAATATATACAATAAATAGATTTATGGTTGTTTGGATACTAAAATTAGCTCTCTTAGAAATTAACTGAAATATGTTGTCTTGAAATATCTAGAAGGATTATTTTAATTAAAGAGGATTTTGTGGTTATTTTTCTAACAATGATTTTACAATGTAGCTAGCTTGCTATTTTCATTCAAGATACAAGTCATGATCATAGTCAAGCACATACCAAGAAGATGGTACGGCTACTTCAAACCCTCAACCTCACTTAGTTTAGTCTACTTACATGGGGATATTAAGGAAGTTGCTAAATAATTAATATATATCATTTTTTTTTATGAAGGAAAATCTTGTGAAATCCAATATGCCAGTGGATCAATATGTGGTTTCTCTTTTGCTAATACTGAACGAGTTTAGGGTGTTGTAACAATCAAGACGTTATACTTCATAACACCATAGTTTATAGTTATGGCAGTTGATACAGATCCTCTTGCCATTATTGATCCTTTGATTTCATTGGCCAAAGATAAGGTTTTTTTTTCTCTCTCCTTGTACCATTTTGAATTATGGCATTATTGCAACCTTTTAAGATGTCAGATAGGAATTGAAACATTTTTAGGTTAACTCCATATTCCATGTAATACCTAAATCATTCCTTAATTTGTGAGAGGCTTTCCTTCAATCTCCTATGATATGTTTCAACCATTCACCGGCAATCTTTACATCATGTAGATGTTGCAAAGGTGGATTGAAGGGATCGAAACCAATAAAATGAACACAATTTGATTATTATTGTATAGGGCAATAATCACATGGGTAAAATGGTGGGATTGAAACTAATGAAATGATGTTTGACATAGTACAAAACCCTTGTAACTAAAAAAGTTTTCCCATGATCAAATCCCCTGACTTGCTACCTCTTTTTCTAATTTTGATGAATTGTAAGAGAATAAACTTAATTAACTTGCACAGGAACATCAAATTTTTGGACTTATGTTGATGATGAGTTTTGAACCATTTGGTGATGCTTCTGTGTGTTTTTTTAAGTAGTTTTTTTCTTGCAATTTTAATGGATGCCTTAATTTTTGTTATTAATCATTAGATTCAAAATTACCATTGCAAAAATTACCTTATGTGTTTGTGTCTTCAAAAGTTGAATTAGGCAGTGCTTGTAAAGTGAATGGGGAAGATGATGTCATAGTTGGGAAACTTGTTGTGAAACATCAGGTTAGTAATTTTTGGATGTTAAGGCTTCCCAATTTGATATCAAAGATATTTTCTCATCAACATAATTTTGAATTTATAAATGGATTATTTAATGGTGTAGGTCTTTACTAAGGCAACACATGAACTAGGGTTGAAATTTTTGTTGTCCAAGTCTGATGGAATTCTTGGGCTTGGTTTCCAAGAAATTTATATTGATAATGTTGTTCCAGTTTGGTTAGTGTTGATAACATTCATTCTATAATATGTCAACTTCGTTCTATAATCTGAGCATATCATCTTTCTTAAATTTTGAACAAGGTTTTCAAATCAAGGGTTCAATATGCATATTTTAGGCCTATGTTGAACACTATGTTTAAGGAATTTGTTGACAAGGCTATAGTTTTTTAATTGATTTATCATTTTGCTATGTTTGGACTTTCTTTTGTAAACTTGCAATATACAATGCACTTTTATTCTTTCTGAATTGAGACTAAATTAATGTTGTTGGTTGTATTGAGGCATAGCTCCATTCATGGTGGAAAAGGAAGCACCCTGTTGCTCATATCAGATGGCAAGTTACATATAAAAGAGGAAATATTCTAGTTGGGTTATTGTTGATTGTGTTGAAGGTTGAGATAGCTTCATATATGGGACACAATCAACACTCCTTGGATTCTACACGTTACAGCTTGCTCCAAGAAGATTACCCACATTGTAGAATTTTTAAGAGATGAAATGGGAATGTGCTCGCATTGAAGGGCTTCAAGCATGTGTTTCCATCATTGCAAAAGTATTTTGGAGAAGTTTCTTTCTTATAGTCATTTCTCTGCAATATTATAACTCATATTTTTCAGTCTTCTTATTGAAAATAATAATTGTAATTATCTATTTGTAAGTTGTAACTAGAAAACTTTCTTTTATTAGTAAAGCTCACTAATTTTTCCTTCCCAATGGCTATCTTATTGTGTGAAATTGATGATTGATGTGTATTTATATGTTTTATGCTTAAATCCTCAAATATAAGTCAATTAAAATGACTAAATATACTACTAATTGACATCAATTAATAATTAAATTGACTAAATATACTACTAATTGACAAAAATCAATGAATGGTGAATATATGTGACTAGATATATGACTAGTGAAATCATTGAATAAAAATGACTAAATAAGTGACCAATTGACAACAATCAATGACTAAATATATTAGTGAATACAAAAATGACTAAATAAGTAGCTAGATTACAATAATCAATGACTAAATCAATAGCTAAATAAGTGACCAATTAAATATATTAGTGAATAAAAAAATGACTAAATCAATGACTAAATATAACAGTGGAAAAAAAGTGACTAAATAAGTGACCAGATTGCATCAATGAATGACTAAATCAATGACTAAATATACTACCAAATTGATCAATAAAAACAACTAATAAATGACTAAAAATGGTTTACTCATCAATCTAGTTGCTTTATATATGACTAGAAATAAACTACTAGTGGTCATGCAACCAATTGAAGTCATTTATAAGTAGTTTTAAATATTAGTTTCTTCAGTAGTTTGTTGTTGTTTCTATACTAGTGTTCTAGGATGTTGGATTTTTCTATCAAACATGGGTTTTATCTTAAAACTTCATCAAATTACTATCCACAAGGAAATTGGTTAGTGGATTCGACCAAAAAAACCTAATTAGGCTAATAAAGTGCATTGGGTCAGAGCGACAAAGGGGTTGGCACAAGCACCTGTGAGCTGCTCTATGGGCAGATCAGATTATGCCCAAGAATATCTTGAAGACTTCCCCTTATGAACTAGTATACAGGAAAGAGGTAATTTTACCTATCTCCATAGAGATCCCTACCTTGCAACTACTAAAAGACCTGGAGATTGAAGAAAGTGACATAATGGAAGGTTAGAAAAACTCCTCAAGCTTGAGGAAGATAGAGAAAAATCTTATGAAGCCATAATCCACTGCCACTAGATAGTAAAATGATGGTTCGATGAAAGGACCTCCAACCAAAATTTTAGGGAAGGAAGCCTGGTACTAAAGTATGACGAGCGCACAACAAAAATAGGAAAATATACAAAATTTGAAGTGTTATGGAAGGGACCCTTCTATATCAGTGTGTGCAAGGAAAACAATGCATATGAGCTTGAAGATATGGAAGGAAATGTTCTTGATATATCAGTGAATGGTATTTATCTAAAATTGTTCCATTAAAATGCGCAGTTCTTTAAAATTTTCATAGTTATGTACCATATGTAATTTTTTTTGTAAAATATGATCTATTTTTGAGAATAAAGCCATGGGAATAATGATCAAAGAAACAAAAAAGGTACTATATTATATTCACTAAAAAAAATACATTATAGTACGAGCTAGAGGCTCCAAGAGAAGCCAAAGCTTCTATTGAAATCCCAAAAATAGTTATAATACGAAAAGGAAAAAAGGAGAGGAAACGAGCAAAAAACATTAAGATTCATATGACTCCAAGCATTGTAAAGAATTCAAAAGTGTCTCTTCATTGGTTTCTTCTTCTTCTTTGACAGGGTGAAAAGGGTTCAAAATAACACATACAAGCCTAGCATGCCAACGACCTCAGTCCTCATTCTCGTAGTTGTACACTAGGAAATCAAAGTTATTTTTTCAGTAAATCCAACCAATGCGCTCCATTTCAAACTCCCTCAAAAGGAAGGTGGTTATAGGATGAGACAATGAGTGTGGTGTAGGGTCACCATTGGAAAACTTTAGTCAATTTAAGGTTTTGAGATGCACCTTTAGGATTTTGGATTATATGCTAAAAATAAGGTCTTGAGGACCACATTTCTATGTAATTAGTTGTAACTGGGTCATGTTTGATGTGTCTAGGTGATTAGTAGGATAAGTTTGGTAAAAATGCAAAATATTGGAGAGTTGTTTAAAAAGTTGTAAAAATTGCAAATCCACACTATGTAAGGAATGCCAACAGTCAAGCCTTTTCAAAAGGAAGTTGGAGGAAGTTAAGTTGGTTTAGAGTGGAAATATTATAAATATGATGTAAAAAGATCGATTGGAAATTGATATTGAAGATTTGAATAAGAAAACTCCCTGATTTATCTTTGTATTTATAGATTTTACTGATTTTTCTTAAATTGTTGGGTGTGTACGAACCATACAAGAGGGATTTAAACAAAATTTATTTTTAAACCTTGTGGGTAATTTGTTAGCTTTCTTTTCCATTTGATTTGAGGCCTTATTACAGATTTTGGTGGAAGATTTGCTTGTTTCTCTTGTTTTAGGTCAATACCATGTTTCAAGGGTTTGAAGAAAAAACAATGAACTACAACCCATTCCACCTATCCATGGTCACTGTAATTGGGTGGAATGGAATAAATTGTCTAGGATTAGATGATTTTTGTGCATTGGAAGTTTAGGGGAGGCCAAGTAAGGTGTTGGGAATGAAGCCCTATGTAGTTTCATTGACATTTTGAGTGAAATTGGTGGCTACAGTCATGAATCTAATAAAGGAGTATTAGAGGAGGCCATTTTGTGAACTTTTGAGCATGTGTGGGTGGAAAAAAAGGTGTTGGAGCAAGTGAAAATTTTTGGAGAGGTTTGGAAGTAAGATTTTCAATAAAACCCTAGAAAATAGCCTAGAAATGAAGGTTTGTGGCTATGGGTGTTTGCAGACCATACTGGAGTAACCCAATTGGGGAATTTTGGGTTTTGATATGTGTGGATTTCTACCCCAATTAACTTTTTGGTCTTTGGTAAAATTTTTGGATACTTCCTTTGGAAAAAAGACCTAATTGTGGGTTTAGGATAGTGTTGGAGGTCCGGTTTGACCATGTTGGTATGAAACAACCCTAGGAGGTTTTGGCATATGTTGTAGAGACCCTTGAGAGGTTTCTAAATCATTTCTCTATTTGTAAAGTCTTTTGGAAGAATTGAGAGTAAAGTCTAGAAATAGGGTCTCCAGACCTACTTGAGAGTAGTTGAAAGGTGGAAATTTGATGAGATTGAAAGATAAGGATTTGAAGTTGTTTGGAACTTATTCCAGCTGAGTTGTTGAGAATATTTTATCCCCTACTTACATAAAAGTGGTATCAGAGCGAGGAAGTAGTTCCTTGAAGAAGAAAGTTGCAGTTTGGAAGGTGAAGAGGCAAGATTGAGAAGATGCCTCCAAATGCCAATGCAATGGTAAAGGAGATAAAGGAATTGAAAGAGTAGTTGGCATAGAAGGAAGCACTCTACAAAGAGTCTCAAGAAGCCACCATAGCAAGTATAGCAGCTTTGGAGAAGAACCAGAGAAGAGGAATGGTGAATGACAACCATAGTGATAAGGAAGATGAAGGGGGAGAAGGAAACCCTCTAGTTGATGATGAAGATGATTTAGATCATAAATAAAGAGGGTGATCAAGATGCTAAAGGAAATAAAAGGTGATAACATTCCAAAGGTGAAGGTTTAAGTAACAATGTATGGAGGTAAGATGGATAGTTAAGAGGTTTTGGCATGGATTGATGCCTTAGTAGATAACTTTTTTGAAGTTGAAGACATAGAGGACAGTAAGAAGGTGAAATATGAAAAGAAAATTTTGAAATTACCAGCCCTCATATGGTGGAATTTTTTTCAAGAAGATAGGGTCAAGAAAGGTAAGTCTAAAATATGCTATTGGGATAGGATGGTAGAAAAAGTATAGGCTCAGTTTTTACCAGCAAATTATGCCATACAAAATTTTATGAAATTACAAGATTTGAAGTAAAGGGAGTTGGATGTAATGTCATATACTGAGGAATTCCATATATTATGCATTAGGTCAAGTCACAATGAAGATAAGGTTGAAAGAGTGGCTAGGTATTTGAGTGGTTTGAGATTGAACACAAGGGATGAAATTAGTTTGAATACTCCTAAGACAGTAGAATAATGTTTTCAAATGGTAGTAAGGGAAGAAGATAGAATCAAGAGGAGACAAGAAAGGAAAGGTAGGGGTAGAGGTAACATGAATAGAGGAAGAGGAACAAGACAATCCAAAGAACATCATGAAGATGTTGATAAAAGCAGAGAACAAGCACCTAAATCAAGAGGTGGATGGAGAGGTGGAAGAACAAGTTTTAGACAAAGAAGAGATTCAAATGAGTTTGTAGGTAGATGTCACAAATGTGGTAAGTATGGTCACCCTTTTTACAAGTGTCTAGAGGACTTTGGATCAACTTCAAGTGGAGGAGAAAATAAAAATGAAAGAAGATCACAAATAGTTCAAGAAGATGAAGCTGAAAGTAGTTCAAGTTCAAATAAATTGGTTGCAAGGGCTAAAGTTGGAGAGATGTTGATGATGTAAAGGAAAATGTTGAAGAATTCCAAGGAGAAAGAGAAAATTCAAAGAATATCTTTGTTTAGGACAACCTGCAGATGCAAGAATAAGGTATGTAAAGTAATAGTTGATTCAAGGTGCACTGAAAAAATTGTATCTAGTGAAATGGTGAATAAATTACATTTGGAAAGAGTGCCTAAGGAAAATCCCTATAAATTCTCATGGGTTAGTGATAATCATTCTATGGTGGTGTGTGAACAAGCAATAGTTAATTTTCAGATTGGTCAATACAAGGATAGAGTAGTTTGTGACATTTTGCCAATGAATTGTTGCCATATGTTGCTAGGAAGGGTTTGGAAATTTGATAGGTTAGTCATATACAATGGGACAAAAAACATATATACATAATTGAAAAGGATGGTAGGACATTCATCTTAACTCCATTGGATGAAGAGGATAAAGAGCATGGTGAGATCATTATGATTGGGAAAAGGGAATATGTGAGTGTTGATGAAAGTAAGAGTCAGGGATTGGCAGCCAATGCAAGGCTTAACACTATTGGAATAGTAAGTATGAAGGAAAAAGATAATGTGTAGACAATTGTAAAGAAGAATACTTTCATATGGAAGATAAAAACTGATGGACATGTGTTTGGTTATGAGACAGAGCAATATAAGAGTGGAATAAGTGATGGCCTATTGGTGGAGACAATTAAGTTCCATGTAGTCATGAAACTAGTGAAGAGGTAGTTGGATAATATGAGGATAGAAGTTTGTAAAATTGATGTGATAGAGAAAGGTACAATTGCAGGCCTAACAGTGACTGGTAAATGCAAAGATACAGTTGACAGTGGTAAGGAACCAGGTAAAAAGGATAATAGATAGAGATTTGAACAAAAGGAAAAAAGTATAGAAAGGAAAATTGATAGAGGATTGAATACAAACGTAAAGGAAGGAGTAACAACAGTGTTTGAAGATGGAAAAGTTGAGAAACACCCCACTGATATGATGTTAGGATCTAGGACTATTGTATGTGAATAATAAATTTCACAATGATTAAATTGAAGGTCTTGAAAATGTAATTATGTAATTTAAAATGCTTAAATAATAAAAGCAATAACAAAGTGATGAACAAAATATAAGAGAGATAGAAGAGAGAAGACAAACCACAAGTTGATAATAGAGTTTGCCAATATGGTTGTGTCTTCGGGTCCCTCTCCAAAGAGCGATTGATCCTTGATTATACTCCAAAATAATTACAAGGCATCAATAGAATACAATGTCAAGTCTTCAACAGTTTCAAATTCTTCCTCTTTCAAGTGCAATATAGTAAC
>VDFB02372250.1:0-96569 GCA_007258455.2 Sequoia sempervirens | reverse complement strand
TGACCCATACGGCAAGAGTCCCCTTTCGGATCCATCTTGTCGGAGCCAACCGCGTGATTATGGCATTTAACCAAACCCCTCATTTATATCCCGGCTGGAAATACTCTTGGCTTTAGAGTGTTACCGGTTGAGTCGTCGCTTGGGTGAGTACTTTTTCCCCAAGGCAGGCCCTCTAAGATAAACAAAAGCGAGCAAAGACACAATCCATAACTCGATCGATCTTTGATGGCACAAAGAAAGAGAATGTACGCGAAAATGCCCCTACTCACACTCGCACAAGATGTTCAATTTTTTAAGCCCAAAATGAAGTGTTTTAAAGCAATAAAATGTATTTTGAGTGTTTCTCTTGCACCCTAGATCGCACGAAGCGCAAGGGAAGAGGATACGTACTCAAAAGACAATCACACAAATCAAACACTTGTTCATTTTATACCCTTCAAAGCAATTGTGAATTCGTTTTAAGCACCAAATGAAATATGAAGATTGCTTGTTCAATTTTTAACCCAAAACGAAATCTAGTAAGTGTGTCCTAAGGTTCGTTTTAAGTCCTTTGCAATGAAAATCAAATTGTTCGTTTTAGACCCAAACGAAAATTAGTCTCCTAAAACGAAAAGATAAACAACTTCGTGTAGTGTTGATCAAACACTTAAAGTGTTAAAAAACACATTGTGTTTTCAAACAAAAATCCTCCTCCTTTCGTTTTCGTTTGCTAGCCTTCTCCTTATTGATTTTTTTCGTTTTTCGCTCTTCCTTCATTTGTACCTTTTCGCCTTCGCTTTTCGTTGTACCTATAAAAACAAAAGTCAATTATGTGAGGATCAAAATATTAAACTTATTTTGATGACTATCTTTAAATGATAACATGACTTCAATTGAATAAATCAATTAATCACAAAGGATGAGTCATTTAAAAGCATCATTACAAACTTTGAATTTTAGCTATAGTCATAAAGATGAAGATTATTTATAATACAAAGCTAAAAATTCATATTAATGAATCCACCTCAAAAGAATAAACCTTTTCAAAAGTATTACCATCAATCACTTGCATCACAATGTTTTGATAAGTATATACATTATGGCACTTATTATAAACAAACCCATACTTGAATGCACAAATTGTACTTTATTACTAAATCCCTACAATTTGTCTTTGCAATGAATACAGAATGATCTCACAATGGGTAAACTAAATTTGAATCTCATACGAAATGAGCATAGCTAAGGACATCAACTTGAAGCTTAAATTGATCAGATAAAAGTGGTCAGTGGCATTTAATTCTATGGAAGGTACGCTGGCAGAGATTTTGGTTTAAAACAGGAGACTATATTTTCTGTTACTGTTGATGTTTGACAGAAAGAAAATGTTGTCAACCACGTTAAACACCAAAAATCATTCACTTTATGTATTTGTCCTATAAAATCAGCTTTTAGCGCTTAAAGCAAATGCATCTGCTAAATGTAAAGTTGCGTGGTAGGTGGAGATAAAACAAATCATCAGATAAAGCTGCATAGACGGTGTAAAACCAGCGACCAAATCATCAGATGTAACTTAATCAAAGAAGGATAACCAGACCATACACCTTGACGCCTTTTCCTGAAGTTAAGGAGTAACGACCCAAATGAATCATTGATGAAATATTTAATGCTTCTCAAGTTAAATGCATCCAATCAAATTTAAATGGTTCCTGCGCAGACACTGGTTAGTGATAGCAAACCAAATTAAATGCGCCAGACAAATGAGGAATAGGGATACTCAATATTTATTACGCCATCATATCTTTTAAAGGATTTGCTTTACACTAGAATATCAAACACCTGCGCCAATAAAGATTGTATCAGATTTTGTGAAAGCTGTAAAAAAAGATCAGATTTAGATGATTATAGCCAAACAGATTGACAGACATAAAAGAGACCGGGAACAAGGGGAAAGTCACCAAAGAAAACAAAGATCAATTTGTAGGTGAGAGGGGATAATGCTCTGGTCCGTGCCTCCCCATTTATCATGAATAGTCAACCACAAAAGTTAAGCTGGCAGCTTTATGGCGCAATGTAGAACACATTCACAGGTGACAACTTTATGGCGGGCTGAGAGCTTTATGGCGAGGAGGTCTCTTTCAACTCCCACGCATTGACACCAAGGCAGTTGTATTTCTAGAAAAGGTTACTCTATTCCTCCTGCCTTGACATTATTCCCAGCTCAGCGTTTTATGACAAATAGACTCCATGAATGGTTGAAATTCAGCGCTCCAATTTACTCTGTCTTGGTTCAGATTCTTTCAAAGGGATCTTACAGATTTGAAAACACACATCCTTGCGACTGAGAGGCGTAGTTAAACATAGGCAGCTGCTCGCCAATAGTTACTACTAATTCTGTTGTTAATAATCAGTAAAGACAACAATCTTTAAATGTTCATATGCGCACAAATGTTTCATTCATTTTACATTTACTCGCCATTTATTAGCTAATATTTGAGTGTAATGTTATAACAAATTCAAGAACCTGCAGTCAATCATTCAGCCTGACCAAGTATTATCAACACACAAATGTAAGAAATGAAGGATAAATCTACTTCAAAAGCATATACGCTCCATTCCCTAAAGTGTGCATGCTGTACCTAAAGAATGATACGTTCAGAAAATCAAGCTCAAATGTGTGGATTAACTACGCACTGGTCTATGAATATTGGCAAATAAAGGACTTTTTATTGAAAAACCATGAAGAAGAAGATGGACATGATTAAAAGATGTATACAAGTGCATAAAGGTCAGCTATGTAAGAGAATACGAAGATAGATCAATAGCTTTGCATGTATTCATAAAAGCAAATATAATAACTAATGAACAGCCCTCCTTCTAGCGCCAAGATGAAGTACCCAAAATCTGCAATGTAAGACCAACCTTAAAAACTCATTAGAAGGGTTAGTCTAAACACACAAATCTGCAAATACCTCCATGGAATATATTGCAAATGCTTTCAAAAATGCAACAAATGATAATATAAAGACTTAACATTATGAAAACAAAAGCAAGCTACCTATTCCATGTTGGATTGGTGTCACATGTGCTAGTGACCCTTTCCCAATCCTTGACCAAAGTTCAAATGATAAAATGCAAATGGAGATGATGGATTGATGATGAACAAGATCAAATCTCAAATGAAGAGAGTAACCTTGCATGAAATTGTGAAGGATTTGCTTGAGGATGATGCACCTATTTAAAGATTTTCAAAATGCCAAGTGTTGAAGATGGACCAATGTGGGATCAAAAACAAGCCAATGAGTTGAGGACACTTGTCATCATGTGATTAGTTGATGTATGTGCAAGATTTGGGAAGAGTGCCCAAGAGGGGGAAATTTTGAATTCAAATTTGCAATAAATTTTGAGAGGGGGACAAGAAAAAGAGCAATAAATGCCCTGTTTGACTTGTCATGTTGAGGGAAAATGAGGTTTTAATAAATCAATAAAATTGATTTATTGTGCAAGTGGATAGATCTAGATAATGCAAGTGGGATGGGATTATCATTAGGTCAGGATTAGATTAAGTTAATGATGATTAGGCTGATTTAATGCTGATTAGTTGAGTTGACTTTTAAGACTTTGATTTTTGATTTATTTAAATCAGAAAATGATGGAATATGATTTAGGATTTGATTTAAATGAAGTCCTGATTTATTTAATTAAATGGATGATGCAAGATGAAGGTTGAATGATAATGTTTATTTGATAAATGAGATTATTTAATGAATGGATTAAAGGTGATAAATGGATCTAACGCAACATCTAGTTCAGTTGATGAATGGACTTGATCAAATGCAGAATGTAAATTTTGTATGCTATGATTCCATCACGCCAAGACTTATAGTTTCCTTCTCCCAAACTGATGACAGATGGATGATTTCTAATTCCCATTTTTAGACTAGATATTTACCCCTTCTGGAACTTTATTTCAGTCCATTAATTATAAAATGCCTTGCATAATCCCCTCAAAGAAAAATACAGAAAAATGGCACTTTATAAATTGAGTGCATGGACTATATAAGTTGACTGCATGAATTTGTAATAAATCCCCTTGATTTTTGACACTTTATCATTGTGCATAAACAAATATTGTTTAGTTGCACTTACAATTTTAGAAAATGTCTATAAAAGAGGAGAAGCTAATTACATGCATAAGCAAAAGCAAATCGCACCTCTGAGTGCCTGCCAATGACTTTCACTTCTTAGTAGCCTTCTCACTATGTGCGCTGGCCTGCGTGATAATGGCTTCTAATCAATGCAATGCACGATGCCTGCCTCTGCCAATTGGATCGACCTCTCTACTCGCAGAAACTGATAGAAAAGTGAACGCAGGTGTATATTCAACGTGGCTGGGTCAAAGAGAGAGACCTTGAGTGACCTTTTGGTGGTGAATTGTCACCTCCTGGGCCTGCAAAAGAAAAATCCACAGCCTACCCAATCAAGCAATTCGCAGCCTCTGGTTGCAAATTTATGAATCGCTGCACCATACGCCCCTTGCCAGAAGATCTAGGCAAGCTTCCTTCAAGAGTTTGCGTTACTATCAAAAGCTTCTGCAAATAGACCACAAAATTTGACAGGGGTGGGACTCTGTGGTGCTGCAAGCACTGTCAAACAGCAACAATACTAGTCAAATACAACAAATTGGTTCACCTATTGGCTTGTAATTACCTCCTCCTGCTCTGATACCATGTAGAATTTTCCAGATCTATGGAGATAAATTTTCAAGCACAGACAAACGAAATTGCATTAACCGATTTTAGTATTGTTATTCACTCTAAAAAAATGCAAAGATTTACATATTTATAACCACCCGCAGAAAAGGAAATTGTGGTGAAAGGCAGACTTAACTGCAGTTTCCTATGGTGATAAGGGACGGAGAAAGCAAACTAACTGTCGTGTTTGTTTCAGTTGGCATGCTACATGAAAATCACTGACCACCATTCACGGAGAGAAATTGACAAAAACTTATGTTGTGCTTAGTTAGCTTATAGTTACTGCATGAATCATGCAGTCCGTTATTAATGAAGGAAAACTAACACTAACACCATGCTCATCCTATGTCGACGCCTACTCCTTCTTCCACTCCCAATGTGGAGCATGTCCATTCTTCTAATCGCTCTCTCTTTTGTCGGCGATTCAGAGGTGTCTTTCACTGAAGTGCCTACGGATCTTTTTGTTTCAGATGATTGCATCAATGTTGTTTCTGCTAATATAGGAGATCGATCTTTGATCCTCATATTCATGTGTAGGCGCCCTTCTTACAAATCAGTTTTAGATTGGGCTAAACCTACTTGGAAGGATATAACCCCCATATTGTTGAATCTTTAGAATTTGCGTTCTTTTTGTTTTCTTTCAATTTAATTGCGGATTGTAACTATGTGGTTCAGAATGGCCCATGGTTCTTCAGAAACGTTGGTCTTCTTACCACCCCATGGACCCCTTTCTTTGATCCAACATATGCGAAGATTACATACATTCCTATGTGGATCATACTTTACAATTTTCCCCTTGTTATGTGGAAGGAATCTCTCACCTCAATCAAGTGGGAACCTTTGTTAAGCTTGATTCTACTGAGGTGGTTTCCTCTCGTAGGTTCATGCACTGGTTGACATTTTCAAACTACTTCCTCATTCTATTCAAATTCATTCCTCCATGGGCACTTGGAATCAGTTTTAAAATTTTGAAGGGCTCCCTTTTTGATGTTTCCGCTGCAATAGAATGGGTCACAAAATTGAGATTTGTACTGCTCAGCGTTCAGCTACTACGAGACATTTCAGTTTCAAAAAATGGGTAAAAAAATCTGGTACCCTGATGTTGATTTTATCTGACGGAAAGGAAATTCACTATCTCTCATTCTAACCATGGGCATGTTCCTGTGCAACCATCGGAGCCCTCTGTTGCTGCTCCTATTGTTCTGGTAAACAACTTGGAAGATGATTTTTTACTTGATTTGAAAGATGATGACAGTGAGTCAAATGGCACTTTCCCCTTCATTGGGAATCTGCATGTGAACCTTGATTATTATGAACACAATATTGTTGTGGCTCCTCCAAGGAAACTTGGGATTGCTCAGCGGAAAGCAACAAACTTAAACCTGATTGTGGGTCATAGAAGAAGGGATGAAAGTCCAAGGCTAAAAAACTGAGGGAATGCTTGTTGTGGACGAGGGTTCCCAGTGGACTATGGATGCTCTCCTCTCACGACATGAAAAACAAATCTTAGTTTTGTAGTGGTTTTGGGCTTGAAGCTCGAGGGTTTTACTCACGTTTGTCTTCTAACTCTTGTAGAAGGTTGAGTCTTTATTTCTCTCTTTAGTTTTGTTTGGGCTTCTCTTCTTCTTTTCTTCCCTTGGTTGTCTTATGGTATTTTATTTTCCTTTGTACTCAGTCTCGCTAGCCTTTTGTTCCATTCATTTTTTATGATTTAATAAAGGGAGTGGGCCCTCATCCACAACTTATAAATAAAAAAAAGGTTTTTAAAAGTTAAAAAATTAAGTATGAAGGAACTTTCCTAAATTTATTATTAGATATAAAATTAAGTTTCTATCTAAAATTAGAAAATTAGAAAATTAGAAAAAAATATATCCTAAATTTACTATTAAACATAAAAATATGTTTCTAAATTAATATATATAAATCATAAAAAAAATATTCAATATTTTTAAAAAGGAAAACTCATTCATATTCTATTTTTCTTCAAAATTAATATCTATAAATAAATATTATAAATTTAAGGTTTCACTAAATTAATTACTATACATAAAAACTAATTAATTAGAATTTTTTTTAGTAATTAGGATTAGGCATAATTAGGGTTAGAGTTAGGGTTCAATTATTATAGTTAGAATTAGGGTTGTCATTACAATTAAGGTTAGTGTTAGAGTCAGAATTACGGTTTGGATTAAAATTTGGGTTATATTTAGATTTAGTGTTAGAATTAGGATAAGGGTTAGGGTTAGAATTTAATTAGAGTTGTGGTTAGGGTTCTACGATAAAGCTTCAAGTTAGCATTAGGTTGAAGGTTGAGCTTAAGGTTAGGGTTATGGCACTAAAATAAAGCTTGGGGTCAGTATTAGGTTTAGGGTTAGGATTCAATTAGAGTTTGGTTATGGTTTGAGTTCAATTAGGGTAATGTTCAAGTTCAATTAAGGTTCAATCAGGGATAGGGTTAAGGTTTAATTAGGGTTACAATTATAGTTGATGCTACCATTAGAATTAGGGTTAGTGTTAGAATTAAACTTGGGGTCAGTATTAGGGTTAGGGTTAGGATTCAATTAAGGTTTGGGTTATGGTTTAAGTTCAATTAGGGTAACATTTAGGTTCAATTAGGCTTGAATTTCAATTAGGGTTAGGACTAGGGTTCTACTTGATAAAGTTTGGGGTTAGGGTTAAGGTTCAATTAGGGTTAGGGTTAGGGTTGGATTTTAATTAGGGATAGGGTTAGGATTAGGGTTATGAGTTATGGGTTAGGATTAGGGTTATTGTTGGAGTAAGGGTTAGGGTTAGGGATTAATTAGTGTTAGGATTAGGGTTTAATTAGGGCTAAGTTTAAGGTTTAATTGATGTTCAACTAGGGTTAGGGTTCTATGATAAAGTTTGTAATTAGGGTTAGGGTTGGGGCTAGAGTTAGAGTTGGCGTTAGAATTCAACTAGGATTAGGGTTAAGGTCACAATCACATATATGAATATGATTAGGATTTAATTAGGGTTTATATTCAATTAGGGTTAGGATTCAACCAAGGTTAGCTTAGGTTTCAATTATGGTTAGGGTTAAATTAGGTTAGGGTTCAAGTTCAATTGGGGTTAGGAATAGGATTTAATTAGGGTTATAATTATAATTGATCTTGCCATTATAATTAAGGTTAGTGTTAGAATTATCAAGATTATGCATATGGTTATAATTTTGGTTAGGGTTAGAATTTTAAGTAAGGTTATAGTTAGGGTTAGTGTTAGAAATAGGATAAGGTTTACAATTATAATTAAGCTTAGGTTTAGGGTTAAGGTTGAGATTCAAATTAAACCCTAACCCTAACCCTAATTCTAAAATAAACACTAATTTTAATTGTAACCCTAATCCTAACACTCGCAATAATTCTAACTTGAACCTTAACTCAAATATTATCTCTAACCCTAATTCTAAAATTAACACTAATTCTAATTATAACCCTAATTATAACCTTGAAAAAAATCTAATCCACCCTAATTCTATAATTAACAGTGATCCTAATTGCAACCCTATCTGTAACTGTAACCCTAATTCTAAAACTAACACTAATTCTAAGTGTAACTTTACCCCTAACCATAACCCCAACCCTAAAACTAACACTAATTGTAACTCTAACTATAACCCTAACTCTAACCCTAACCCTAATGCTAACATTATTTCTAACTCCAATCCTAAGGGTAAAAGTAAGAAGTTGAGTACACTAAGAGGGGAAATTTCGCAACAAAAAACTTTTGCAAGAAATGCGACGTTGCCTTTAAAAATGTGTAACGATTAAGGAACAAAATTCAACCTAAACTGAACGATATGCACTCACCATGTGCATAATAAACCTAAAATGTATACGCGATTAGAAACGCAGACGTATATTTAATGCGCATTGCTTTGGAAAGGTATTTAATTTCTTAAATAAACTGTTGACTTTTCATTTTATCCATTGTTTTTAGCCGCGCCAGAGAGGACAAGCTAGACCGTGTACGTGTTTGTAAGCTCGTGCTTGGGCAAAATTTCTACTACCACCTCCTCTCGTCAACACACCCACTGTGACCTCCAGGTTGGTTGAATTTTGCCATTTTTTTCTTTGTATCTTGTTTTTTTGTTTTTTAATTAGTATTTAAGTTTTTTTTCTTTAATGTGTTTTAGTTCAATTTTGTATAGTTTTAAATTGCATTTAGAAAATCAAAAACGTCAACAAAATAAATAACGCTAAATTGTAAATTGAAAACCATAAAATCTAAACCTAAATTGGACACATTTAACTTAGAAATCAAAACCATAGGTTACAAAATTTACATAGGTCTCTAAAAACTAATTTACATAGGTTAATCGTTGGTCCTAAACCCTAAAACGTAAACCTAAAACCCCATTCACCCTAAAACGTAAACCTAAAATAGACAAGTCTAGAATTCTCTAAACTAGTGTATCAAAGATAACTTGTAGCACGAACATTTCAATGGAAAATTCAAATTACTTTTTTAAGGAAACTTGATAGATGATGATTTGTAAATGCAAGTGAATTGAACTATAACCAAAGGTTTATTTTTTAAGTTTATTTAAATTTATTGTTCATTGATCAATTGATTCCTCACTTAGTGGCAGTTAGGTTCTTATTTGAAAACCCGTGTCTCACGAATTTATATTTCAAGACTAGTGCCTACTCTAATGGGAAATATAATTAAGGTTGAGGTGAATACATTTGATTATAGATAAATCCTTGTTCAAGCATTATTCCTTATGTAATTTATAAAGTATGTTCTTCCCCTTAAACAATCCAACTTGTATCACTTGATTTCCTCTAATAAGTGAAGACATACTAGCATAGATAATTTTTTGATAGATCAACCTTACTACATCTTCTCTTTATGCACTGATAGAATTACATTTTAGATTTTATACATGGGGAAATTTGTAGGAGTTAAATAATACCTTGGGGAAGAGGATAAACTATCACCATACATTATACAACCAAAATACATTAAAGATAAAATTAAAAAATTAAACTAATATTTACAATACTAGCTTATACCTATGTAAGAGGTTCATAAAATATAAAATAGTTACAATGATAAGCATCACCTTTCATACACAATGATTAGGTGGATTCAATACAATTGATGTCATCAACCAAAAATAGGAATAAGGTTATCTAACCAAAATCTACATATCTTTATTTATATATAAGTACTGATAAAAAAAATAGTAAAACTTACCAACCAAGTACTACCACTTGTGTGTCTCAATGTTGAAGGTATACCATACATGTATGCTTATCATTAAACTATTATTTAAAGATTATCATTGATATACAAGAAACAAATAATTTAGTATATTTAATATTTTATTAAAAAATGTATAGCTAATGACTTTGAAAGCCCACATGATTATGTGATAAAGTGCTAACAAATGAAGTGCTAGTAAATGTTATATTTATACTCTAACCCTTGAATTTTATAATATATATAAATTTTTATCTTATTGGGAAGATCTTTCTAAGTTTTATCTTAGAAACCTCTCTCCCCTTAGGTGAGCTAAAACTAGAAACCTTCCTTAAATTCCCTTTTCCTTCTTCCTAAGTCTACACACTCCTTGCATTTATAGTTCCTCTTCATTGATACTCTCTACCTACTTATACACATATATAATATGCTTGGCCAAGTATTCTACCTAGATGCACTCTTTGTATGTATTTCAACCACTTCACTAAACTTTGCAAAATATTCAAGGCTACATTCATATAGAACTTGAAACAATGTCTTACTATGCTCTAACTTACTAAATTGTTGTAAGAAAATTTACCATGTGCATATACTAAGTCTGACTAATTTGGTTTGTCACCAACTATAAATATTAGTAAATAGCCCAAAATTCCTATTCATCACATCAATATTTTTATTTACACTAGGATGATAAGTCAAGCTAAGATAAAACCACTCAACCTATTTTTTTTCAAATTAGAGCTGCAATTTGTAATAGCCTAGTATTTTCCCCTTTAATATCTTTGGTTCCCTCAAGTACCCATCATTTCTATGAGATCATAGATTTACTAAAATGGGTCTCTTGGTTAACTTGTGAAATTCAAGTCATGCTTTGCCTCCCCTCATGTCTTCATCATATGCCTAAATTGTCAAATCAAATAAACTCATATGTATGAGTATGATTGACCCTATTTTTAGCCTATGGTGATTTTTTATACTTTCCTTTGCTAACACACTATTCCTCCATTATTCCCCATTTGCACATTTTCTTAGGTTTCCTCTAAGTTCTTTTATATATTTCAGTTTTCAAGTTTTTCCTTACCCAAGTATCTTGTCAAGAAGTTCTCCAAACTTTTTGTTCCCTATTCAATATTTTTACTATGTTTAATTTCCTAAGATTTCGTCTACCTCTATGCCTCTTCATCGATTCTTGTGATTTTTGCTACCCTTAACCCCATAGTGTGCATAAGGTTATAAGTAGTTGGTTTGTGGCTACCTTAACTCTTAGTTAAATTATATGATTTAAATCATAGTCTTATTTCTAGGTAATTAAGTTAGTGTAGATGAACATTATTCTTAGGTATCTAAGTAAATTTAAGTGAAAACCAATGAATACGTAGGGTACATATGGGAACTAGTGTTTTGTTTATTATCAATAAATTTACAGAAAAATCATAAGAGCAATAGGGATGAGAAGATAAAAATTGAATAAAATTGACAACAATAATTCTCACTACATTCACTAGATTTGGTTATACCACCATATTCATGTGCATTTGTGAGACATAACCCTATGAAGAATTCAATAATACAAATCTCACCAATTTATTCAATGTACATTTATTTACATTTATTACAATCCTTTATTTATTACCAAGATAAGATAATCCTTTGCAAGACAACAAGCATGATCCTTTGATTCATCCAAAAATATCAAAATACACTATTTAGTAGAGTTCGACGTAGAAAATGTAGATGCTTTCTATGATAAAAATTATTTCTAACCCTTACACAATTTTTAAAAAGAGATGTATGTATAGGAACTAGGTGTCCCAAAATTTAAGGATCTGAAAGAGTTTAGTTGAAACTTAACCCTAGGTGACTTGCTCTAATTGGAAAACTAATTGAAAATTAATTGAAAGCCAACTGAGAACTACAAGATGAGTGGGAAATCCCACACCATCTCAATATTTATCAACATCTATGTTGATTTATTACATTTATTTAAAAGAATAAAGAATGCACAAAGTAAAACTAGTACCTAAAATACTTCGAGTCTATAAAGTTATTTGAAAAGATATTAATAAATTCATTTAAATCATTCATACTAGGGCCCTTTTGATACTTAAACTTAATCCTCTAAGAAAATGTAGATTCTTCTAAGTTCCCTTGTAGTTCATCAAAATCAACCACCTCAAGATTCTTGGAATTTTTGAATATCTTTTTTTATTTTCATCATTCTTTCAATATAATTCTTGGATACTAACTCATGCAGTGAATCTGAAAATTATTTGATCATCTTAGTAGTTGAGGTTACCATTTATGTTGTCTCCTAGAATGTGCAAGAGAGGTCTTCAATGATTTTCAATATTTTTCATCACTTGTTCTACTAACCTTCTGTTTTTATTCAACTCTCATTTATAGTTCTGAAGTGACTATCGGTTTCTATTCAACTCTCATTTATAATATGAATTTTTAATGCTATGATTTTTTAATGTTATAAATTGAATGGTCTTCAAATGAAATATATTTTGAATTTGTGCATGTTCAATGTGATTTTTAAATAACTTTCAAATTGTGTGCATTATTTAATTAGTTTGTTGATATATATTTTTTAATTGTTTAACATGCAGTTGCCATATCATTTCTCAGATGGATCCACTTTTCACTTTAGAGGATTTCATGCCTAATCTAGAAATCCCTATAGATCCTGGTGCACATCCCACCCCACCACATGAGGATATGCCCACACCTCCGCATTCTCCACCACCTAACCCCCCACCCCCTCCTCCATTTGACCAAAATCAACTAAGAGAGAATATTTGAGCCAACTTAGTTGTCATTCAAGGAAACATAGATCTCATAAAAAAAGAGACTAGAATCCCTCCACATCTCGCATGGTTTGCATCTACGATGCAAACTATTGTCGATTTTGTTCGAACTATCGATGCGGACCTAGATAGGTTCCATCAATGGAGAGAAGAGAGGAGACAATTCTATGCGGATGGACTATCATATAAAGAAATCAATGACCTAAAAATCACTAAACAAGCTATGTGCCAATATTTTGTGAACCCCCAAACAAACAAACCAATACCACCCACAAAAAAAAGAATTTCAATTTTATGGTGTAGGCACCAGCAGATAGCTGCAAATTTTTGGGAGAGATGGTGGATGGTGTTTGATACTCCACCACATGGAAACAGTGAGGTGCCCTTATATTTTTTGAGAAAGTTATGGGCTGAGTTTGAGTTGGGTAAAAAACCCAACTATTTTGATATGAGGTCATTTTAGGGAGCTGGGTGTGGCATGCCCCAACATAGACTAGGAGCACGTGTCGATCCTCAGCGACGTGCTCCAATTGCGCCTCTTGTTCCTCCTCCTTCTCTTGGTATTCCCGCTGCATTTCAGCAGTAAACCATGTTATCTACACTAGGAGCATTGAGTTCACTTTCAGGACATCTCACTCAACAGACTACACACGCAGCCACTGAAGTGGCCAATACAGAGCATGGAGGCTTGGGCTATAGGGATACTCAGACATCCACTTCAAGTGAGGCACATGCATCTGGGGCAGGATCATACCTAAATTTACTATATTCGAGGATCATTCCAATATTGTGGTATATGTTCATCTTTGAACTTAAATTTAATTCAAGTTTGAAATGTAAAAAATCATGTAAATAATAACATCAAACTATATATATAATATAATACACTTAATAATTTTGTGTTTGTGTACAGACAAGATGATGATGTACGCCCAAACTCATATCATCGTGTATATGTCGAAAGTGTCAGAGATTTGGCCCACCTTTTCGATAGGTACTTGAACCAAAATATATTAAATAATTTGTGTGGATATATATATATATATCTAATTTAATTTGAATTTGTACACATGTGTGAATTGATATATTATATCTAGATGTAGGGAGGTCATACTATTCCTAGTATTGACCAGCCACAAGTTACAGTGGTGAGCCTCGAGACATCATCAACAAAAGGCATTTCAAAAGTTTGTTGAAGTTTAAATTAAAAATGTTCATACATCATCATAGATCTAATTTAATTTTTTTCATTTACATGCACATGTGTGAATGATCTATACCTAATTGTTGTACATCTATATGTAGGGATTTGATGAGATAACCATGGCAGGCTGCGCACCTGAGACATCATCGACATCTATTCATGGGCAATCTCAAGTGTGTGATCATGAGGTCATATCATTCGAGGTTGTAAACTTTACTTTAAATCTCCTATACAATTTTTACGAACATTTTATATATATATATATATATATATATATATATTCAAGGTTTTCACATATTGTTTGCTTCATATGAATATGCAGGATATAGTGGATCAGGCATTTGCATCTTCTCAACTAACAGTTATGTTACCTGTTGAAGAAAATGTGCCAGTTGATTCACATGACCATATGGTAATTTATGCATACTAGAAATCATTTTTACTATATTTAGTCGATATTTAATTAGTTTTTTTTTTATCTGAAAGTTTATATTTTCAATTTTAAATATGTTTAATTATATCAAAATTTCTAAATAAATTTAAATCTAATTTTGAGTTTCTTGAACTCTTTTACAGCATGATGCAAGTACATCTAGTCAACATGGAACAAAGAGGAGACTTGATTTGACCGATCAGCCTGAGAGTTAGATGGTTTTATATTTTATGGACTACAGATCTCTAGTTTTATTTCAATATATGTGTTGGACTTGACATATAAATTTTATGGACTATCTAGATCTCTAGTTTTATTTTGAACATGTTATTATCATATATGTGTGTTTATTTATATCAGTTGACTTTAATATAATGATTATATATGCAGTCAATTATGAGATCGTGTTATGTTCATTTTCATAATTATATGCATTTATTTACATATCTATATATTCATATTTTATCAAATTTTCAAGTAATACATGTACTATATAAATTCTTATCTAGAATCAAATTTCATATATATATAACTTATCACATGGTTAGGTGACAAATTAAAACATTCCTTAAATAGTTTCTTAAATCATATTCATAATAAATTAAGGGCAAGTAATTCTAACTATTTTCTAATTACATAGCAAATATTTGAATCAATAAACAAAAAACCATCTCCTTGTATGTATATTTAATGTATAATCTATACAATTGAATAATTATATAAAATGTGGTAAATAGAAGACACATGAAATATGTATAATCTATAAAATTGGAATAAGATATTTAAAAGTGACATCGAACAAACATATATAATGTACATCAAGATGTTTAATGTACAACTATATAACATGATGAAACATATATGTGCATGTAGATACAATTAAAGCTTATCAACTTTTAGGTGAATACCAAAAATTGATATTTACATAGTCTCTAGATAAAATAGTTTTTCAGTTCAACAATCACATTGTAGACCGACTTAATGAGAACTTGCAAAAATAATTAATGTAAGTAACTACAATTTTTACGAGTCATTTAAGTAAAAAAATCATGCAAGAAAAGAACTACATATAGTAAATTCCATACAAATTCAAATGATGTTAGCCATAGGATGGATTAAGGGGACCTAAGAGGATATATAGCTTAAGGGGGGGTCTTAAGAGAATTCCTTAAGGGGAGTTAAGAGAATGCATCTCATGAACCCTAGGATATGGTTTAATGGGTCCTAAGAGGATTAAGGAGATGTAAGAGGATATGACTTAAGGGTCCTTTAAGAAGACGAATTAAGGGGATGCAAGAGGGTGGATTAAGGGGAGTTGATAGAATGAGTTGTAGGAATGCAAGATGGTGGATTAAGGGGAGCTGATAGAATACTCATGGTCCTTAAGAGGATGACTTAAGGGGATGCAAGAGGTGATTTCATGAGTTGATAGAATGAGTTGGAAGGGATGTAAGAGGGTGGATTAAGGGGAGTTGATAAAATGAGCTAGCTGGATGTAAGAGGCATTTATGTGGGATACAAGAGGGTGGATTAAGGGAGTTGATAAACATAAAGGATAAAGAGAGTGGATTAAGGGGATGCAAGAGGTAGATTAAGTGAGCTGATAGGAATGAGTTGAAGGATGCAAGACAGATTATGGGAGTTGATAAAATGAGTTAAAGGATGCGAGTAGGGTTGATTAAGGGGGTTGAGAGAATGAGTTGAAGGATGTAAGAGGGTGATTAAGGGATGCAAGAGGTGGGATTTCAAGAGGATTTGATAAAATGAGTTAGCTGATGTAAGAGGATTAAGGGGATGCAAGAGGGTGAATTAAGGGGAGTTGATAGAATGAATTGAAGGGATGTAAGAGGGTGGATTAAGGGGAGTTGATAGAATGAGTTGAAGGGATGTAAGAGGGTGGATTAAGGGGAGTTGATAGAATGAGTTGAAGGGATGTAAGAGGGTGGATTAAGGGGAGTTGAGAGAATGAATTTAAACCCCAAGGGGTGTTGAGAGAGTGACTTAAGGGGATGCAAGTGGATGGATTAAGGGTAGATATATGAGAATATTGATTGAGGGGTCCTAAGAGGATGAATTAAGGGGTGTTGAGAGAGTGACTTAAGTGGATGCAAGTGGACAAATTAAGGGTAGATATATGAGGGTATGGATTATGGGGTCCTAAGAGGATGGATTAATGGTAGTTGATAGAATGACTTAAGGGGCTGCAAAAGGATGGATTAATGGTACATAAGAGGATGACTTAAGGGGTTTTAAGAGAATGGCTTAAGGGGATATGAAATCAATTATAAAGTATCAATTAAATGTATCTAGAACTATATATAGTTACCTATCTCTAGATTCAAATTCCATTGTAATATATGTGCATCTCCTCTCTTTTTTGTAAAGCATCTAATTTTGGGAGACCTAAAACAAAAAATGATATAAAAATTTAATTAAGAAATGTTTAAAGACAAATATATATGTGTATATATATATATCAATTAAATATATATACAACTAGATATACTTACCAATATTTATTTACTCTATTGTACCATCTGCATCCTCTCTCTTTTGTAATGCATCTATGATTGTCTCATGATCATCCATTGAAAGTGTCCATAAAACTTTATTAGCAGGCCTCCCTTGATATCTAACTAGTTTTATATTGGTTGCCAAAATCAAATGTGAATAATGTATAATCTTCTTGTGTCTTTCATAATCTTCAAATGCAGGCAAGCCATTCTTTCTCATCAAATATTTTTGAAGCCAGGTGCCAACAACAACCACTGAACCAGTTGGATACTCAAAGTTGTCATCATCCACTCTAGTATGTACCAACTTATGTTTTCTCTCAACACATCTAGCCAACTAGTACTCTGTCTGCTCTTCATTCCCTTGAGGTGCAACAATAGCATACACATGTCCTACAAAAATAAATACAAAATTCAATAAAAAGTGACTTATATTTAACTCATATAAACATGCATACATACAAAATTCAACTCAATAAATAATGTACCTTCTTGTACAAGATCTGAAACACGATCATAATCATCTGATGTGAACACTTGATTATCTTCAATTGTCATTTCATGTTGAACATGTGTCGATGTAGGTGTTAAAGCTCTTTGTTGCCATTGTTCGACCCATTCCATATTTTCACATGCCTGCCAATCACCTACAATACAAAATTGACAATAGCATGCCAACTCCCTTGTCCATATTGTCCATGTGTTTGCATTCGAACTCTTAAATGAATGCCATTTTGCACTTCCATTAATTGTTTCACAATCCTGTCGAGAAAAAATATCATTTTCTTCAACTAACCAAAAGAAGCGTCGAATTATTGATTTCTCACTTGTTCTTGTAGATAATTTGGTATTGCACCAATCTACAATTGCACATGCATTTCTAAATTTTGCAGCATCCTCAAATTTTAGTTGCTCTCTAGCAAGAGCTCTTTTTACACATGCACCTGCTCCATCGTGTTCTCCCTTACCATGACCAGCTTCAAAAAAACTCCATATGTGTTGGATATTATTTTCCTTATGAACTCTACATAGCCAATAAAACATTCTAGCATTTTTGAATTGACCCGTGCAATTATCTGACCATATGAGATGTTCTAGCATTTGAATTCCTCTCTTTTAAATTTTTATTAAATATATCAAAACAATATTGTGCCAAACTCATGAATGTAATCGAATATCACTTCTACATAAAATGGTACTCTCTCAAAAAATTCTATTATCTTCTCTCAGACTATCCCTCAAGATGTCTATAAACAATGTGAACAAATATAGCTACTTGCACTGAATTATAATATTGTGATTGGATTTCTTCTTGTGGAGTAAGAGTATAATTTTCAGCAAAATCAACAATTGACAATATAGTTCCAATTGGAAATGTGTTTTTACATAAACGAAATTGATTATCAAGCCAATGAGCATTCTGAGAGTGTTGAACATATTTAGGTACAAACTTATCTTTAAATTTAGTAATAAAAGCATGCACACTAACTTTTTCCACAATTAGCTCAACACATCTTCCAATTTTACCATCTTTTAAAGAATACTCAATATTTTTAAATTTTTTACATCCACTAATTTTTTTCCAAATTCATCTAAACTACTTTCATGCATACATTCTCCTAATAATGAAAAGTTACTCACATCTATCGTGATTCTCCGTAAATGCATCCTTTAAAAAATGATTTTCCATTTAAAGAGGGATCACAAAACAAACTTGCTATAAAATATTTGATTCTTTCAAGTGGCATATTAAAGCCACAAATGTCCTACATAATTTGGTTAGCATGCAAAGAGCTTCGTATAAATTGAAATATATCATAATAATAATGAAATTGTACATGATTCTTACAACAACAAGAGATTCGTTGCTTATTAATTCTAACATACCAAGGTTTACACTTTTCAAATGATCTTTGACTTATGCTAATATTCAATGGTAAGATTGAAGCATCTAAAAAAAATTTATATAATTCAGTTTGAGTCATATCTAAGAGATGCTTTGGATGAGGTTCACGAATTTTGGAACCCACCCTTAATTTTAAGACATCTCTAATGTTAGGTGATACTCTTGTATTATCATACCAAAAATTTTCGATTAAAGATTTAATTTCATTAGTTAATTTCATGTCTGATCTTGGGAGTCTACCACTAAAACTCCAACATTGATTAATAGGATCATTTTCAATACTTTCTCTTCTTTTAGCAACTCTTATCAAATTTCTAGGATTTACTTTTACACATTTACTAATCTTACTTAACATTCTTTTATTTGAAGTTGTTTTATCAACTAGAGTAGTTGTTATTGCATGACGAGCCGCATTCTTATCTTTTGATCGACTTTTCTTACCAATAACATCAATAGCATTAGCAACACTAGATATGACTTGTTCTACTGAATCATCTTTCTTTTTTGGTTTTACAAAAACACCTAATTTTTTCATCACTTTTCTCATTTTAAACATTCTCATCAATTGCACCATGAGTTGACATTGGAATCTTAATTTCTTTCTATAAAAACATTTTATATATTTTATTTCCATAATTTTAATTTGTCTTGAAGAAACTCTTTAACAATTTAAGGTTATTCATACATTTGTTTCCAATTAAAAACATTTTCACCTTCATCCATATATGGAGTTTCATTTTCATTCACACAAGGCTTCCCATTTTCATTTTCAAATGTAAAAAAGGGATTTCATTCTCATTTTCATCAATATTAGGGATTTCATTCTCATTTGCATTCTCATAAGATATAATTTCATCATTTTTTTGTTTCTGCATTGCTTCAACCCTAGTATTATTGATCTCATCAATGGTGTATCCAACTTCATCTAAACAAGCAATATCAATATTATTAAAACTTGGGTTTGAACACATATCTAGATAGATCATTTTGAATAGGTGCATTTTCCACTGAGGTGGATTTGAAGACACACACCAAGTTGTTTGCATATCATTCAAAGTTGAAGTTGAAGGCACAGCTTGGGTTTGTCTCCATAATTGCATTTTCTTCCATATGCACTATCTCCACATTTGCTTCATCTACATTCATTTCATCATTCATGGCTTCCCTCAACATTCTTGAACCAGTTTCCAAATCTTTCATTTGATCTAATCCTTTCTCTCCTTTCCTTTGTCTTTTGCCTCCTTATCTTTATTTGCTTGAATTTCTTTGGGTGTCATTACCTTTCTACATCTTTTTCTTTGTCTTTTCTTATCACCCATGGTTACCAAACCCTCTTTGATGACAAAAACAATAATTCAAGAAACCTATTTTAAAATTGCCACCTCCTTCAAATATTCAAATTAAACTATGTACTATGAAGATCATTTTTTCTATAAACTCTGAAGTACAAAATCATCATGAGTACATCCAAAAATTCACTTTTTCCAAATCTTCTTGTAAAAAGTTCTTGCACTTGATTCTACTTCAGAAAATTTAACTTGCACTTTTTCTCTTCCAACAATTTGAATAGAATATGCCCTGCACAAGACAAATTGCAATAAAAAAACGCAGAAAATGACACTTTCAAACCATACTACAGAAAAGGAATGTTGCAGGAAAATCGTGTTTTACTAGTATTTTCCAAATTAGGAAAAACGGCTATTATAGAAATGCGTACGCGTTATGAAACGCGTACGCATTATGTTCAAAAAATGTGTTCGCGTTTCATAACGCGTATGCGTTACGGTCTCCCAATGGCCAAAAGGTAACGCGTATGCATTATGAAATGTGTACGTGTTTCATTTAAATAACGTGTACGCGTTTCCATAACACATACGCGTTATTTAAAAGTTGAACTCCCATACCAAATCCAGCGCTGGTTTTAGGCTTGGGAAAGGCTTGGCAATCTGAGCCTTAGCTTTTGACCTGCAACTAAAAAACTAAGGCAGATTGAAGAAGAATGTCCAACTTTGACAACATAGATGATGACTTTTTTTCTAAATGAGTCTATAAAATTAAAACCCATTAGAGAACACAATGTCTACTTTCTAAATATATAATTTTTGTTAAAATTGGATTACGTTTGTTATTTTTTAATTAATTTCTAAGCAAACTAGGCCTTAAACTTGAAATATCAGGTTTTTTTGGTTTTTTAATAACTTTGTATTGGTTGAGTTTCTTGTAAAAAAATTATATGGGACCAAACTTCAGACAATTCTCTACACAATGAAAAAAAAAGAGTCAAAAAATATTTTGTTTAGGTCCAATTATGTTGTCCGTACACGTTGATTTGAAAAAACATCAATTAAGGCCAATAAAAAATTAATAAAAAAAAATATTCAACCAAAAATTATAAAAAAAAATCCATCCCAAACTTCATGTTGTTAGCTCTCTTTTCCTAAAAGGAATTAGCAAAATAATTTTATTTGGGTCAAAAAGTGTTGTCCGTACACCTGCTTGGTATGGTAAAAAAAAGGGACTTTTAAAAAGTGGTTTTTATAGATCCTTATCAAAATTTAATTTCTATAAACTGGGTATTTTAATAATTTACATATTTGGAAACTAGATTCAAAATTCTAAATTTCATATTACTGATTTTTTTTAAGATTCATTGTGGAAGTGCCTCAAATTTTAGTCCAAGTGTGACAAATTCTGAAAAACAGCAAAAACATTTCCACTTTTGAGCTTTTTGTGTACCCAACTTCTTGCATCACCTAACCTTGACCATAATCCTAATTCTATCTCTAGTTATAACCTTGACCCTAACCCTAGTTATATCTCTAACCCTAAACCTAAACCTATTTGTATCCTTAACCCTAACCATAATCATAATCTTAGCCCTAACCTTAACCTTAACCCTAACCCATGTTGAGAAAATGTCTCAACCTTGCTTTGTTTAATTGACAATTTATAATTATCTTTTAGTTGTCATCAAAGATGCTAAATGCAACTATGACAACTTGTAAAGTGTAAATAATTGTCAAATTAGAAAGAAGATAAAAAGGGGAAGTTAAATGTGAGTTTGAAAAAAAAGGGATAAAGAAGATTTTTTAGTTGCATGTGCACGTTACTAAAAATTGGATAAAATCACAAGTTGAAAGAGGAAGTTTCTTTTCTTTGCGATTTATACCAAAATGGTTTTTAAAAACTATTCTTGATTTTTGTTTTCTCTAATGCCTATATATTTAGTGCTTGAGTTGAAGGAAAAACAAGTTAAGTTGCAGGTTGTTGATGTTGGTGTAGGTTTTTATTTTTCTAGTGGGTTAATTTATTTTCCATTAGTCCTAGGTTTTTCCTACACTTAATTAAACTTGCTTAGGATAATAAAGTGAGTTTATTACTAGGAGATAAGTATGTGGTGTTTCCTTCCTTAAGGGGTGGATCACATTCCACTCTTGGTGGCATCCTCCACTTTTGGTAGTCCATACTTTCCACTTTTGGTGGGCATCTCCACTTTTGGTGGTCCATCTCCACTTTTTGTGGTTGATTCCTATTAGTTGGATTTTCCACCTACTTCCTCTCCTAAGTTCTATATAAACTCACTACCTAGCTTGTGTTTGCATCCAATCCATTCTTGCAATACTCTTGCATCTATTCATTCTCTTGCATTGTTGCATACTTTGGCATACATGCACCTTGATACATGCAGTCATTATTCATGCATCTTTTTAGTTTGGAAGCTCTTAATGCAATTTTATCACATTGACATTGCATAATCTCTCAGAGTCCTGGTTTGCATTCTTATGTTTTTCCCTTTTATGTAACTTTGATTTTCTCTTAAAAAGTTCCTTAGGTTATTCAATCTATTTCAAATTTCTAACATGGTATCAAAGCTTTTCTTTTGAGAAATCTAAGTTCTTAGATTCTTGATTGAGAGATTGAGTTTCTTGTAAAGATATTTTAAATTTTTGTATGCTCTTTTTTGTTTTAAACAATATAGAGAATCATAAAGGATTTGCAATGATCTAAGAACCTCTTCATATTGCATATATGTTTTGTGAGATCTGGGTGATTGAAACAATTCTGGTTATACTAGTAGATTTTTTATTGTTCTAACGTATCTAAAAGGCTCAAGAAAGTCAGATTTGGCTTTTGTTTCATCCAAATTGGAGATCATTTGACAAAGTTGCAAACGGGGGTTTGAAGCTTAGATCTGTGAACAACTTTTTACTAGAGAATTTTCAAGCCAAATGGACCTTTCCATTGCATAAAAAAGGCCCCAAAACCCCTATTCTTATATAATTTTTTTCTATTTTAGATGAATTTGATTTTTGGAAATTTTTTCTTTTGCTAGGGGGTTGTCACTACAAGCAAAATTCAGCCTATTTTAAAAAAAAATTATAACTTTTCGCCACTATGTCCATTTTCTGCAAACAAGATATAGTTGGAAAGATGGAGACAAACAATTTCCATCTACAAAGGTTTTGAAAAGAAAATTTTCATTTTCTGCCAGATATTGCAGGTTGAATTTGTTGTTTCTTTTTTCTTCAACGGGCCATAAATTTCACCTTAGAGCTCCATTTTTTGGAAACGAATAGGCGTTGGAAAGGTATTGAAGAAAACTACACAAGTACAAATCTATTTTTTTAGATTTTATCTCAGATTCATTGTGTATCAGAATTTATAATTTTGGTCATTATGGGGCTATTGAGCATTGTATCTTGGAAAAGACTTTATAAGTGCACTAATCATAAAGTGCCAACATTGTAATATCTTGGGGGTAATTTCTGAGACTAGTGGAAAGGGGGGGTGTCTCTTGATGTCTTTTTTTGCATTCACCTAAAGTTTATTTTTTGTATCAATCTTGGGGGGATTATACAAACAATTTGTAATCACGAACTAAGATAAAGTTTCATTTATGGGAAGTTAAGCATGTCTCTTAAAAATTATTTCCATCCTTCTATTGTCAAGCTAACTTCAGAGAACTATTTGTCCTAGAAAGAAAGCATAAAGAATCATTGCCTTGATCAGGATCTATTGCCCTATCTCCTTGGACATGTTCCTGAGCCAAGTGACTATAATCAGAAGAATGCATGATTTAACAATAATGACATGGTTTATTGACTAATATGTCTTACTATTTTTGAGGCTATTCTACATCATTTAGAGCACATTGAGTGCCCTTTCACTACTTGGACCATCATTCAACAGTTGTATGGAGACATTAGATCTTAATCTGAAAATAATGTTTCCTTAGAGAACCAGGCTATTGTGGATGATATTGAGACTTGTGTTTCCCTATCTTATGTGGACACATCTTGTATGGATGATCAATTCATTGATACCCCATCACCATCTATTGTTGCTACTTCAGATTCTAGTGTTGCTTCTTTGAAAGTTTACAATGGTTCTTTGCAATAGGACATTCAATGTCTTTCAATTTAGCTTGGGGATGATCTCTTGACGGGTATTTCAGACTTGTTTATGGAGACACATATTCCAGATTTGGGAGGCACTATTGATGATATCCATCTTCTCTTTGATGAAGTTGATTCTTCTTCAATTTTTGTGAGGGAACACTTTGACCCTCTTGTTCAATCTCTACATGATCATTCATCACAGTTTACATGAGTGTGGATACTTTGGATCAAATTTTGGAGGATACATCTTCAGAGGAGATACTTGAGTTTTTGGATGGTGTTCTACATCAATCTCTAGAGATTCTAAGTTTTCATTTTTAGCAGTGTGGCCTAGAACACCTGATTTGATTGTGGGAGCCTTTAGCATCGACATGGGGACACTTGAGCTGAGTTCAGAGACTCCATACATCTTGAGTTTTCTTCCTACATATTCCTTTTAGGAGTGGGGAGGTAGCTCACATACACCTTTGGTTTTGTTTCTTCCTAAGGGGAGGAATGTTGTTTGACAATCGTGGACCATCTTCTACATCTAGTTTCAAGCATCTACCATTGGAACTCTTTTGGGGGGATTTTTTGTCCTTCCACTTCATTTCTCTCTCTATTATGGGGGCATACTTCCTTTTTGTGGAATGGGACATCTTCTTCTTTGGGGGTAATTTTATATGTACATGGGTACCTAACATGGCCTCATTTGTCAAGACCCATCATTTTTACATCCTCCTAAGTTGTGCTTAAGGGGTGTCTTCATGTAGGTTTTTATTTTCCTAGTGGGTTAATTTATTTTCCCTTAGTCCTAGGTTTGTCCTACACTTAATTAAGCTTGCTTAGGATAATAAAGTGAATTTATTACTAGGAGATAAGTATGTGGTGTCACCTTCCTTAAGGGGTTGATCACATTCCACTCTTGGTGGCATCCTCCACTTTTGTGGTTGATTCCTATTGGTTGGATTTGCCACCTACATCCTCTCCTAAGTTCTATATAAACTCACTACCTAGCTTGTATTTTCATCCAATCCATTCTTGCAATACTCTTGCATCCATTCATTCTCGTGCATTGTTGCATACTTTGGCATGCATGCACCTTGATGCATGCAATCATTATTCATGCATCTTTGCTTTGTATCTTTTCAGTTTGGAAGCTCTTAATACAATTTTGTCACATCAACATTGCATAATCTCTTGGAGTCCTAGTTTGCATTCTTATTTTTTTCCAATTTATGTAACTTTGATTTTCTCTTAAAAAGTTCCTTGGGTTATTCAATCTATTTCAGATTTTTAACAGTTCAAGCAATGAAGTGTTGCAGTGATTCAGAGGGAGAATTTGTATTGATGTAACTCATTTGAAGGATTAATCCAAGTCTTGGATCTCTTTGGGTGTAGATTTTTTCTCAAAATGTTTTATCCACGTAATTCTCGAGTTACCATTTGCATTTTTATTGTAATATATTTTCAGCTCTGATTTATTACTATCTGCATATTTTCACTGTAAAGATTTATCTCATTTTTCAACAACCCTATCCCCAACCCTAACTCTATTTTTTACCCTAACCCTAATTTTATCTCTAACTCTAACCCTAACCTAACTCTACTCCTAACCATAACCCTACCCTACTTTTTAATCAATTTCTCACATAAAAGTATAATAGGGCTTAATAAGGATTAGGGTTCAATTATGGTTAGGGTTGAAGTTAGGTGGGCCATACTTTTTCAATCAGGTTGCTCTCTTCATGAAACCTTAGCATGTGGGGTTTAATTCAGTTGAGGAGCTTCCTACGCGGGTCCCCATTTGGTTTCGTCTTTCACGTACCCCGTTGGATTTTTGGAGGAGCGACATCCTGCAAATGATTGCTTTGCCTCTTGGAAAGCCAATAGGCTCAACTCAATAGACCTTGGATCAAAAGGTAATTACTTTTGCTCATGTTTGTGTTGAGATAGATTTAAATAACCCTCTTCCAAACTCTTTGGAGTTATGCCTTAGATCAGGTTCTTGGATTCAATAGTTAGATTACAAAACTCTTTCATTCAAATACCATTTTTTTCATGAGTATGGGCACTTGCAAAGGAAATGTCCTTGCTTTAGTCGGGTGGCAGGGGTGGCTAGCTTGTCTCCCATCTCGGATTCTAAGAATGTTAAAGGGAAGTCTCCTATGGATACTGAGGGGGCAGATAAGGAGGGCTTCATCGCGATTAAACCATATAATAATAGGAGAGGTTTAAAGAGAACTCTGAAGGACAAGCAATATGAGGAGGGGTATAATCAGTTTGATGTTTTGGAGGACTTAGTCTAGGAGGAGGGGTGTCATGTTGTACTTCCTACTGGTGGGGGGTCCTTGGGAGTGGATTTATCCAGAGACAAAGTGAATGATTTTCAAAACTTTCCTATGGGAGAGGCACAAGCTGAGCTAATGGCCACATATGCAATTTCTTAGATTCCAATAGGTTTAGATCTTGGTGGTCTAGTGCATTTTAATGGGGTTTATGCCTTGAAGGATCTTGTTCCTTCTCAACCTAAGGATGCTTTGGATACTAGGAAGAGTAGTGGAACAGTGCATGCCTTGGGCTTGCAACAAAAGACACTGAAGAAAGGGTCTTCGAAGAAACCTCCCAAGGCAAGTCGTAAGAAGGATCTAGAGAAGGTTAAGTTATTGGTGAGAATTTGGTGGATTCAAGGTTAGTGAAAAATATTGACTCCCATTTCTCCTAATCTCATAAATTATTGTTATCTCTTGGAATGTGAGTGTATGAATAGCATCACTCAACAAAAGGCTATTTGAGAGATGATTAATACTCATGGTCCTGATATGGTTTTCCGTCAAGAAACTAAGTTGTCTGTAAAAATTGTATGCTCTTATACTATACTGATAAACTCAAAAAATACAAAATAATGAACAATGTATCTACTCAAAAAGTGATAAAACAACAAAGTTGGAAATAATTCTTTGTTTATTCAACTATGTTTCAGTATTCTACAATAGCAATACCACTGCAATGACCAAAAATCTAGCTAACTTCATGCTAGATCAAAGCAAATTGAGATTTGAAATCACTTCATCCGAGATTTAGTTCAGATGGAACAGTGGAATTACAATTTTTCCCTACATCTAAGCAAGTTGTTGATATTTTTACCAAAGCCCTACCTACAACCAGTGATGGTATGTTGAGTAGAGCTCCTGACATCTAGTCTCATGGATTATGTCAATGTGTCAGAGCTCATGGTAATTCTAGAGGGGTGGCTTTTCTTTGGGATCCAAGGAATATTTTTCCTCTTGGTGGTGTTCGAGTCACTCGATTATGTCTATGGTTGCTTCTAGTTTGAAATCGAGTGAAACCTGCCTCTTCACCAATATTTATTCTCCTTCTGATCTTCCCAAGAAGGCTCAGTTGTGGGCTTATGTTAGATATATCATATCTTTGGCTCCCTTGTTCTCGTGGATTGTGGTGGGGGACTTTAATGTTGTTTCTTATCTTGAGGAGAAACGTGGTGGGATTTTCAGGCTTGACCAATCTGCTTACCTTCTCAGGGATAATATTGATTTTCTGTAGCTAGTTGATGTGAAGACGAACAATGGCATTTTTACTTGGAATAATAGGATATGTGGGGAGAATGTTATTTCTGATAGGTTGGATCATTTCTTGGTCTCTTTCTTTTTTATGGGAGATAGGTGGTCTACCTGCTCAGAGATTCTAGACTGGAATGGGTCGGACCACTGGTCAATTAAGATTTCTTCTTTTTCTTTCAGGGTTGCTAAGAATCCATCTTTCAGGTTTCAACTCATGTGGTTGTAGGACGCTTCTCTTCATGACCTTATGGTTGAGTAATGGTGTCAAGGGAAGCCTTCTCATGATAGGGCTATGTATTCCTTTACCCAAAGATTGCAGTTTGTGAAGTATAAGCTCAAGAAGTGGAACAAGCAGTGTTTTTGCAATCTTCATCATAATAAAATGGTAGCACAAGATGATTTGGTTGACATCACTTGTCAGATTCAGGACTATGGTCTTACTGATGATTTGATTAGGGAGGATTTATTTGTTGTTAAGGAGTTGGAGGAGTGGGAGCTGCAGGAGGAGATGTTCTGGAAGAAAAAGTCTCAGGTTGATTGGCTATAAGAAGGGAATCGAAGCACAACCTTTTTTATAATCATGTCAAACCCAAGAGGATGGGAAATTTTATTTCCTCTTTAGTTTCTTCAGAGGGAGTGCGACTATCTTCTATGACTGGGATTTCTAGGGAGGTTGCTTGGTTTTTTTCTTCTTTATTCACTGAGGACTCTATAATGGGTGGCTCTGAGGTGAATACAATTTTGGATTGTATTCCTTCTTTGGTTTCCAATGAGATGAATGAAGCCCTCATGCGCCTTATTTTGTTGCCTGAACTGGAGGAGATTGTGTTTCAAATGAAAAAAGGTAAGGCCCTAGGTCCAGATGGTTTTCCTATGGAATTCTTTCAAGAGTTTTTGGAAATTGTCAATTTAGATCTCCTTGAGGTGGTTCAAGAGTCGCAACATAATAAGCAGATGCTACGCTCTATGAACTCTAATTTTTTGGCCCTTATTCCTGAAGGGAGGGTGCTAATTTTCTGGACCAATTTACACCCAATGCTCTTTGCAATGTAGTTTACAAAATTATCACTAAGTTGATTGTTGAGAGACTTAATCCCTAGCTCAACTCTTTGATCTTTGTCGAAAAAGGTGGTTTTGTTGCTGGTAGGAAAATTCTTAGTGGGATTGTGATTGCTACTAAGTCCATTCACTAGATGGCGAATTCGAAGGAGTAATATATGTTCATCAAACTTGACATGGAAAAGGCTTATGACAGGGTCAAATGGACGTTCTTATAAAAAATTATTCAGGCTTTTCATTTTGACAGGGAGTGGATTGATTGGGTTATGATTTGTGTAACTTCTAATTCCTTTTCTATTCTCATTAATGGTGATTCGTCGGAGTTGTTTGGAGCTTCCATAGGCCTTTCTCAAGGGGACCCTCTTTCTCCCTACCTTTTTATCATTATGGATGAGGGTCTGGGAAGATTTATCAAGTCTCAAGTTTTTCAAGGGTTGATTCAAGGTTGGAGTTGGGGTGGCAAGGTGCATCCTTATTCCCACTTGTAGTTTGTGGATGACACTACTTTGATGGGTTTGGCCAAAATTCAGGATGCTATGAACATGAGGAAAACTTTGGACTTTTATCTGTGAGCCTCTAGGAAAAATATCAATGAGGATAAGTCCTCAATCTCCATCTTTAACACTCCCCATCTTATTCATAATAGGATTGCTAGAATTCTTCGATTCAAATTGGGTCAGGCTCATTTTTCTTATCTAGGGATTCCCATTTCGTTGGGCTCTCAACTCAGATATCTCTGGAAAGATGTGTTGGATAAGTTTCGTCGGAAGGTGAGTCATTGGACTTTTCGATGGTTCTTCTCGGTTGGGTATGTGACTCTTTTGAAATCTATTTTTTAAGCCTTTTCCATTTATAGATGCTTTCTACAGGTTGCCCCCAATGCTTTGTTAAGGAGTTTGATGCCCTTTCTTGTCAATTTTTTTGGGTTGGTAATTTGTCTTTTGCAAAATGGAGCCTTTTCAAATGGGATTATGTATGTAGGCCGAAGTAGGAGGGTGGACTTGGGCTTAATCCTATAGGATTGATTGGCCAAGCTTTAGCTGCTAAGTTATATTGGTGGTGGTGTACTAGTCAAGATCAGGACTGGGCTAGAATTCTCACTATTAAGTATCTTCAAGGAGTAAATGTGATGGATGTGCCTTGGTATTTCCTTTTATACAAGGGGTCTGTGAGATGGGATACTCTCAAAAGAGAGGCGATGCTCATTAAACATGGAATCTTTTGGATTTGTAATAGTGGCTTGGATGCCCTCGTTTGGCATGATTCATGGGATGGGCACTCCCCTACGTGTCTTTGTATCTTCATCTTTTTCCCCTCTGTAATAGTTTTTTGGTACTGGTTGGAGTAGGGTGAAATATTTCAAAGTGGTGTAGGCTCAGGGTTAGGTGGAGGTGGTGCAGTGGAAGACTCTGCAGGAGTGGCCACCAGGGGGAACTAAAGAGGCTCATCTTGAACTTGCTAGGATTTTGGCCGATAGAATGCACAATTCTCTTTCTGAGAGGGATACTTTGGCTTGGGGGGTTGCTTCAAAGGGTAAATTTTATGTGGCTAAGGGCTACCTAGAGCTAGACAGATAAGTGTTTAGGAGGATGAAGGTACCTTGGTGGAAGTAGGTTTGGAACAAATTTTCCTAGCCTAAATGCATTTTTTTCTTATGGATGGTTGTTTAGAATAGGTGTCTTACCTAAGAAAATCTTAGGAGAAGGGGTTTTCATGGTCCTTTTATCTATTTTCTTTGTAATAACAGTGAAGAATATTCCTCTAACCTCTTTTTTTTGTGCCCTTTTGTTTGAGCTATTTGGCACCTCTATTGGGTGGCTTGAAATCATACTTGTGTTCATGCCACTTCTTTGGTTGATTATTGGGCTCGTATGGGTAGACCTCTTGATCAAACCTCTTTTCTTAAGGTTGCTTGGATCATTGGCCCTTAATTATCTAGAAGTTATGGCTAGAAAGGAGTAGGAGGATTTTTTAGGGTGTGCAACTAGCAATGGCTCAGCTATGGTAGAAGATCCTTTTTCGGATTCATGAAACAATCTTTGGAGATTGTGATATTTTTGATACAATATATCCTTGTGATGTGGTTATATTAAGGAACTTGAATATGGTGGGTGGTGGACCTAGTTACTTTAGTGGTCATGGTCCTCAAACAACCAAGCAAAAATTCAATAGGAGGGAAAATGGTCCCCTCCTCCTCAGGGTGTTTTGCAGGTGAATATTGATGGTTCTTCTTGGGGGAATCCTGGACATGCTGGGATAGGTGGTATTGGCAGAGACAGTGTTGGGGATAGTGTTTTTTTCTTATTTTTTTATAACATGCAACAGACTAATAATCTTATGGAGGCCCTTGCCATTCTTTATGATGTGGAAAGAGGTTACTCCCTTGGTTGGAGGAAAATTGTTTGTGAATCTGATTCACATATAGTTGTTGATATGCTAAATAATCAAAGGGTGGAGGGAGCAAGTTGGCAACTGGCTTTACTAGTTAAATGGATTTTAAGGTTGAGTAGTTCTTTGGAGTATATCTCCTTTTGTCATATTTCTAGGGAGTGGAATAGAGTGGTTGATTGTTTAGCCAAGTGGGCTTATGAGCATGAGGATAGGTGGGATGTGGGAGATTGGAGGCTTTCACCTCCTGAGTATGTTTTGGCTTTGGAAGAGCTTATTTTGGAGGATAGGAATATGTAATTATGTCTTTCTGGGATTCTTTTGGGGAATCTTTGTTGTCTTTTTGCAATTTCTATATTGTTTCTTGATTTTCTAATAAAGTTTTTACCCCTCTTTTTTCAAAAAAAATTGCTCCTAGGAAGGTTGATTGTCATCAAGGACTAGTTAGAAAAATTGGTGTATCAAATTCCATAACGATTTTTAAACTAGAGATTTAATCAAGATTGTGATGAGCTAAATTTATAGAAAATTTTGGACCTTAGTTCTGCATCCCACTATGTTGAAGCACGAGCTGATAGTTAAAACATTTAATACAAAATATATTGTACAATCTGATCAAGGATCTTCATCCTGTTATCTTACCTCGATTTACATGTTTCAAATTTAATTTTGTAAGAAGAATAATTAAATTTAATTGAAAAGGTGATCCAAATTGCCAATTGTTGCATTTGCACTTTGTCAGCACTTGGGAGAGTCATTGCAAAAAAATTTTGGATTGACATTTGGCAGCTTGGCTTTAGGAAAAGTACTTTGAAGCATTGAAAAGATAGAGAATTAAATGGCTTGTTGCATAGCTTAATCATTATCAGTATCCACTAATAAGTCACAATAAATTTTTCTCACTTTTGATCAGAACTTATAAATATGTTGAAAATTCATCCATCAAATGGTGAAATATTTTTGTACACTAACTTTAATTTTCTTAGTATATTAATGTTATATTAACTTATTAAATAATAATATCTTTGTGGAATATACTACGATTTTTATTCGCATACCAGTTCCTTGACAATTAAGAGTAACATTAAATATATATGTCAAAGAAGTAAACAAATGAATCATCCAAAAATTATAAATGTTATTTATTTCTTAAAAACCACCTTTTTATATTAAATAAAGCAAAAATGATTTACAAGAATGGAGCTATGAAAAGTATTTTAATTTAAGTAGTTGAAGTACATAGCCAACCTGGCTAATAAGGCACTAACCATGACAAAAAACCAGCCATAAATTACATACTACAAGAGTTGTACAACAAAATATAAACACAATTCATTAAACAAAAAAAAATTAACCATTAGCAAAGGCCCTAAACCGGGTGTTTGAGCAGGAGGCACGAATTGAATTGAACAAAGTAAGAGCAGAGAAGAAAAGGGCATCACCCAAATCCTTCCTCCAAAACTCCAGACTCTTCAATGATTCATTTTTCGTATCATAGACTAGACCACCCCTCATAACAACTAGGGCAAGAGCTTGCACTGTAGAAGTGGCTAATTCAACTTTGGGAAAGATTCCACCAACAAGTGCTAACCCAAATTCAAAATTATAATGCTCAAGTGTCAATTCCAACAAAGAGAGTAAATGAAACGATGAATATGTATTATCAACATCTTCACCAACTCTTTATCCAAGAAAATGTTCATGCAATTGGACAAGAAAGCATAAGCTACCTCAGAAAATAAAGCATGGGGGTTGTTTTGAAGCCATTCCCTACCCAAAATTGTTCATGTAGCCTCCTCAACAAGCACACAAGGAATAGTGAAAATCATACCCAGCTTTTGTCTATTATATGCATTGTTGCTTCTTTTCTCCAAAAAAACACTTAGGTAGCATGACACACCATGAAGACTCCATAATATCACAATGAAATTGTGAATAGAGAAGAGAGAAAGAAACTATGTTATAAATGATATGAAGAACATCAAGTTGGTGAAGTATATATAGAACGAAGACATCAATAATCAACATTTGAGCATTTAATTCACCACAAGACACACATGTTGATGTGACAATATTATTTCGTAAAAATTGAGTCATGACTTTAAGTGATTTAATAAGTAATAAAAGGTCAACTATTGATACTTGCAAATCTAAAATTTCTAGGGTTATTCCACATGTTTGAATTTGCAAGTCTAGTGTTTCAGACATTTGCTTCCAGAATGCAACTACAACCGTCCATCAAACATTTGAATTGAACGGTTAAGTTGCACAATAATATAACTCATACTTACTATTAGTGCAATTTTAATTTTTTGAGTATATTAATGTTATATTAACTTATTAAATAATATAACTTGTAGTTACTAGACGTTAAGTTGCACTAACATCTGGCTTCAAACATTATAGTACTCCGCTTAGTGGCTCACTTCTGATAAGAACTTATAATATGTTGACATTTGTCTCCATTCTGGAGACTTTATGAAGGAATTTGGGTGTGGAAAATTTTCCCAGAATAGAACAATATATAGCATTTGATATTTTAGCCACTCACACTATGATTTTTATTGGCATACCAGTTTAATTGGCCAATAAAAAATTTTATTGGTTTGAAAATAAGTTTAATTCGCCAATGAATTTTTTTTGGTTTGAAAACAAGTTTTATTCACCAATAGAAATTCTTTTTTGGTTTGAAAACAGGATTAATTCTCCAACAAAAATATTTTTTTGGTTTCAAAACAGATTTAATTTGCCAATGAAAATATTTTATTGGTTTGAAAATAGGTCTTAATCACCAATAAAAATATTTTATATATTTTATTGGTTTCAAAAAAATTATAATTCACTAGGATTTTTTATAGACTTCTAGCGATTACAAAAGCTTTGCCAATTGAATTTATTATTTTTTCCAAAAAAAGAATTTGCCAATAAAATTAATATTTTTGAGAAAGTATACAAGATTTGCAAGGTTTTTATACCTTTCCCAAGGGGGTGTCTTAAAGTTATCCTTGATTCTATCTCTAATCATAATCTTAACCCTAACCCTAATTAATTCTATGTTTTCCATGTTGTGTTATGAATGCTACTATCATATATATATTTAATAATATACATCCTTCTTGAGGCACCTATTAAATAATCAATTTATCACATAATAAAACTGTAATAGGCATCTCGAGAAGGATATGTCTCAACGTACTTTATATATATTATTATATATATATGCTAGTTAGCTACTTATTATTATCATGGACACTCTCCTCAATAGCAATTTGTTTAGGTCCAACATTATTATAAATATTCTAGAACATCTAAGTTTCATTTTTATAAATAAACTTAAAATAAATCAAAATAAACATATTATAAAAATATTTAATAATAATTAAACTAATAAAAATTTACTTTTGTAGAGGTGTAACTAAACTTTAGTCCTTATTTTAAAATTTGGGATGAAAATTAAAATTTGTATGGAGCAATTATTAGTTTTTTCTTTAAATAATAATATAGAATGTCATGGAGTAAGTTAAAAGTATAAAAGAAAAGGATTAACTTTTGTACAAGTACAAACAATTTATAAAATATAAAAAAAAAAAATTACACAAGTATTTATTAATACTTTAAATATTTTAGCCTACATGACCTAATTGAAGGACCTCAATGACTCATGACCATAATTTCAAACTTAATGTTATTAATATTAACAAGACACTATACCTTTTTTACTATTAATATTTTAACAATTGCTTGCAATTATGAGTGTAAACTATACTAGCATACATATATTAAATATTAATATATAAAAAATATGTGGAGAGTTATTCTTTGGAAGAACCTATTTTCATCATTTTTTCTCTAATCAAAACTCTAATATTTATCTTCCCAAAAATAATATTAAAATATATTTAAAATAATATTTAATTTTTACTGAAAATATTTTAAAAATTAAAAAAGTAGAATCTCGAACAAAACTGATAGCTTCATAAAAAGAAATTGTTTTTTAATTAAATTTATTTTAAAATCTAAAAAAGCAACATTACCACCACTTGCACATCAAATTTAAAAAGAAAATTATTTTTTAATTAAATTGATTGCACCTCAAATTTAACTTGATTAGTTTTTCCTTACAAAGATTTTTGGATGTCAAGATGCCTCTCGAGGTAATAACTTAAAATTAAAACTTAAAATTACACACCAAACAAATCAAGTGCATGAAATTAACATGAAATTAATACCAATATAAACTTTCACTTCAAATGAATTTATTTTTTTAATATTTTAATTTATATAGATATCATGTAAAAAAAGTCTAAAACAAATATATTATTATTTATTATATATTTTATATAATATTTCTCTTACACCTAAATTATATAATCAATAATATTATTTATTATATTTTATATAATATTCTTCTTATACATATTATATTACTAGCATATATATATTTAATAATATATATAAAGTACATCGAGAGAGATATCCTTTTCGAGATGTCTATTGCACTTTTATTATGTGAGGAATTGATTATTTAATAGGCATCTCGAGAAGCATATCTATCAGCATACTATATATATATATTATTATATATATATATATATGCTAGTAGCATTCACGACACACCACAAAACACATAAAATTAATCAAGGTTAAGGTTAGGGTTAGGATTAGAAGTAGGGTTAGTGTTAGCAATAGTATTAGGATTAGAGTTATTGTTAGGGTTAGAGATAAAATTAGAATAGGGTTACAGTTACAGTTACAATTAGGGTTATAGTTAGAGATAGAATTAAGTTAAGGGTTAAGATTAGAGTCAAGAGTTATGATTATTATATTTCTATATGCTAGGGTTTGGGTTAGGCTTAGTGTTATGATTACAATTAGAATTAGGGCTAGAGGTAGGTTAGGATTTTTTTATGGTTAGGGTTACCGTTAGGATTAAAGATAGAATAGGGGCTAAGATTAAGTTTAAGATTATAGATAGGGTTAAGATTAGGGATAGGGTTAGGGTTAGAGATAAATTAGGATTGGGGTCAGGTTGAGCATTAGTATTAGGATTATAGTTGGAGTTACAATTAGGGTTAGAGATAGAATTACAATTTGGATTAGGGGTTAAGGTTAGGGTTACAATTAGAATTATAATTAGGGTTATAGTTAGAGATAGAATTAGGGAAAGGGTTACAATTAGAGTTAAGAATTATTGTATACACCTAAAAACGGTCATCATATTCAGTTAATTAAATACAACCTATTTGATTAATGCTTCAACTACATATAAATAAGGTCTTACTTTATTTATATTGTTCACTCTTCTTTTAATTCTCCAAAATCACATTCTTCTAAATAATTAAATAAACAAAATACCCTAAACGTGTTTATTTAATTAACCTTCCTTAATCCTAATTAAGAATTAGAGCATATTTCTACAACTTTTTGTGTCACCTCATAAAGGTCACATGAAAATAAATAAGCCTAATTATTAATTAGAATTATCCTCACACACTTCCACCAATGAGAAAAAGCACATGGCTTTATTCCTCCACACTTCCAACAAATTTGGAGCACATGGGTCTTTGTTTCACACACTTGGGAATCCCATACATTTGGCATGTTTCCAATTGGTCAAAGGATTCTCTCCACACACATGGCATGTTGTCTTTGGTCAAGGGGACAACATCCTGATTCCTTTCATCTCCACCATCTATTATTTCTCCTTCGAATCTAGACCGTTGATAGGTGCCACCTCACAAAATGCTTGAGAAACCCTATAAATACACCCTCTTGCCTTAGCATTTATCATCCACAATTTGAGTAAAGTTACTATGCAGGTTTATCTTAGGAGCTTGGAGCTTTCATGGAGTCTTATACTTAGTTTTCATATCATGTGTTACTTTGCATTCTCATCTTAGATTAATTAATTGCTTCATAGTTAGATTTTATCATCCCCATTGCATCGTAGTTACATTTTAGGTTAGTTTGTTTTATGTTTGCATTTGATAGTATGCATAATCATGGATAGTTCACTATAGTTTCATATCATCTCACTCATCTCCACTTGTTCATTTATCATCAACATCATCCTTTGTTTATCATTGTATTCATCATCAATTTCATCATCTCGTTTCATTTAGAAGCATACCACTAATCCTTTCAGCACACATTTGCACATAGAAATCATCTTAGCTTGCATATTAAGCATCAAATCTCATTTTCTAGGTAGTCATTTTAACAACCTTTGTGCCCATAGAAATCTGAGGGCCAAATGGTTTAATAAATCCCTAGAAATAGAGGACAATGATACGTATTTGAAAGATTTGATTGTATTACGAATAGAGTAGTTTTACTTGCTTCAAACTTTGAATGTAAACCATCTCATTAAGGTTTGTGTTGATGTTAGATCTCTCCACATTCGACACACGCACAAAATAGCGCCCACCGTGGGGCCTTTGCCTCACCTGTTGCTAACTTTTTTACAAATTTCATGATCGTAGGTTCAAATTGAAGACTTGGGAGCCTTTTGCACCTGTTTTGAGGCAATTTTGGGTTGTTTCTGGAGTTTTGGCACCTCTTGTCTCTGTTTTGGTGCCTCTTGCTTGAGTTTTGGCACCTCTTGCAAGTTGTTTTAATTCACACCATTCTGAGCCACTTTTAGAGTTTTGGCGCCTCTTGCACCTATTTTGGCACCTCATGCTTAAGTTTTGGCACCTCTTGCAATTTGTTCCGAGATTGTTTTCACCTATTCCAGGACCATTTTGGGCCACTTTTAGAGTTTTGGCGCCTCTTGCAACTTGTTCTAAGACCATTTTCACCTATTCTGGGACCCTTCTGCACTATTTATGGAGTTTTGGCGCCTCTTGCACCTATTTTGGCACCTCTTGCACCTATTTTGGTGCCTCTTGCAAACTGTTTCAGGGAGTTTTGGCTTGTCTAACTCTGTTTTTGAGCTTTTTGTCTCTGTTTTGGTGCCTCTTACAGTTTGTCACCAAATCAAAAACTCACATTCTGTGTTGTGCATTTGCAAGCTTTCCTAGAATTCATTGTCAAAGACTCAAAACATAAACTACTAACATATTGCAAGGGCTAGACGTTATTCACTTGTTTTCCTTTTGGTTAAGATAGGAATGTAGCTTAATTAAAAGGTTAACGAATATCATGTTTCCTTTTGGTTAAGTTAGGAACATAGCTTAATTAACGGGTTAATGAACACCATTTCTTTTGTATGTGATGGATGGGAGGCATATGCTCTCCCCTTAACTGGGTGATCCAAAAATATAGACCCATTCTTGTTTATGTGCGAGTGTAAGTGGAGTATATGGCATGAGTTCTCTCTTTATTCATGCGAAATAAATATTGATCGAACTATGGGTATACTTGCTTGCTTTTGTTTATCCTAGAGGGTCTGCCTTGTGGGAAAAAGTAATCACCCAAGGGAATGACCCAACCAGTAACACGCTAAATCCAAGCGACTTCCAACCAGGATATAAATGTGGATACTTGAGGAAAGTTCAAGTATCACATGGGTGGTTCCGACAAGATGGATCGAAAGGGACTCTTGCTGCATGGGTCACTCCCTACGAATGGAATGCCCGAATTAAAACCCTTGTTGTAGATTTTCCAAAATCTTTTATCTATTCTTTAGTGCAGCAATAGTCATTGCCAAGGCATCCACATTCTCATAGTTTTTAGTAGAGGTGATCAGTTCGCCATGGGATTTTCATGGGGACTAGAAGCTTGGTTGGCCTGAGAAGAGAGTGCACTATAAGGGGGAGCCTATGCATCCAAGCTTTTGAATTCATCTGCTAAAGATAGTGCGGTTGGGGTAAAACCCACGTGGAATCTAAAATAATATAGTATTACACAGCCTTAGGAGTGTATATTATGCTTGATGTGTCTTCAAAATGAAACTCAAACAAAACACCATAAAAAATGTTACGTTTTGAAAGTGAAAACCTTGATTTAGAACTACATTCATTGAGGTAGACAAGTCAGTAATTTAGGTCCAGCCATCTTCAAAAAATTAGTCCTTTCCATAGCATTCAACCTTTCCTTAGGAAAAACTGAGTCAGAATATGTGGTTTACATGATGATTTCATGAAAGGTCAAGATTAGAAAACCAAAGATCAAACCTCTTAGTCCAAAACAACATCAAAAACGTTTGTCTATGCTCTATGACTTTAGAGAAAGGTTAACCTTCAATTTTTACAAGAAAGCTTGTAAGAACAATCTAGAGTTATACATGATGTACTATTGTCAACATCCAAGACTTTTCCAACATTTTGAGTACCTTAATTACACCTCTTGAATCAAAACTCTGAGTCCAAGATTGTTCCTTAGATACCTTAGAAGTCTAAATGTGTCGAAATAGACCTATACAAGTGGAACTTTTCAAACTAAACCTAGATCTAAACATTTCAAGGTGCCTAATCATCAATATTTATCACATCTTTGTTTGTACAACCTAGTTTCATCTTCGGGATTTTTCATCCTTTAATCATGAAACAATGTTATACAATCAAATCAAACTTAGTCCCATCAATAGAATTTGTCATTATATTCGACTTAGTTGTAATCCTTGGCAATCCTCCAAACAAAGATCAAAGTTTAGCTAAATTGTAACACTTGTATGACCATTTTAACAAGATCCCAATGTTGAAACTCAAAACAGTGAAATCCAAACCACCATGGCTGAAATAGATGAGGATCAATTGAATGCTTTAGCTCATCAAATGAAAAATTTCAACAACAAATCTGGGATATGCAAGGGGAAACAACCACAGAAAGACATTTGCTGCCACACATCTATTCCTATCCATCTAAAAAAATATGGACATGACACCTTCTCCACCAACAACTACATCATCCAAGTTCAATGTCTTTGAATTTTTGAAAAATTTAAATGAGAAGCCCAAATCTCAGTCCTCAAACACAAATGATATTGAACAATCTTACCATGTCATGCATCTATCATCATCTCTCATAAACCAAAATAAATCTCAGGATTCTTTCACCCAAGTCAACGATTCCATCCAACCACCTTCTTCTATCATATCTTCTCTATCCAATTATTCATGTCAATCTCTTAGTCCAAACCATGCTATCATAGACTCCTCTACACCTCAAGATCAAAACATTCTTTCCACTTCATCCAATGATACAAAAAATCCAAAATTTCTTCCAATCTTTGACCAAGACCACATCTCTCAAGAATTTTATGATGATCCCCTCCTTTCACTTTTCATCCACAAGGATTCCCTTCCAAGAAAAGTATCCTTCCAAGACCTCCTTCGACTCCATCTAATGAATCCATATCATCTCAAGATTCCATTGCATCCCAAGAGCATGATAGTTCTTCCATCCTATCTAATGATGTCCTATAACCCAATGATCAAGATATACTTCCTCATCAAGATCAAGATATGCTTCCATCTGAGGATATCCCTTCATTCCATGAGGATGTTCATCCTTCTCAAGATCAAGATATACCTTCCATACCACCACATGACGATTCCACACCTAATGAAGAGCAAGCTACTTCATATTCTACACCTCGTGATCTTCTTCCAAGTCAAGATCAAAGTACCCCATCATCCCCATGTCAAGATCCTATCACACCTATGCAAGCTATCCATGAACCACACACCTAAAAATTGGGATCCTCCACCTTCATCCACTCCGATTTACTTCCAACACCTATCCTTTCATTCATATCATATCCTCCCCAAAATGGACTCGCATCTTGTTTCACAAACAACACATATCCCATTGGTAAACAAATGTGTCAAATTATGAACTACAAAGGAAAAAGATTAGGCCTTCATGAACAAGGTATCCTAGAACCCTTTTTTTCTCAAGAAAACCCATATTACCATGGCCTTGGTTATACACCTAAGTTTCCTAGTCCATCAAACCTACCATCTATCTTAGGTACTCATCCTAATCCACCAAACCTTCCATATATCCTAGGTCCTCATCCTAGTTCATCAAACCTTCCCTCTATCCTAGGTCCATATCCTATTCCTCAAGAACAATAAAGGTACACATCCTTGATGCCCTTTCAAAATTCTAACACCAACAACTCATCCATGATACCTCCATGCCATTCATCTCCATCCATCTCTCCTATTTCTCTTGGAAGCAATTTGGGTACCAAATGTCAAAGTCTTCCATATCAAAATTCGCATGTATCAAAGGATCAACATGTCTCCTCAAAGAGGCATGCAAAAATAAAAGAAAATTTGATCCAAAATCAAAGGAAAAATAAAAAAGGCCACAAAGGCCCATCAAAGAAAAAAGAAAATTTTCCAAGACCACAAAGGTCTATAAATCAAAGAGAAAAAATCAAATGCCACAATGGCCCACAAAGAAAATATCAAAGTCAAAAATCATGTGGATTCCAAAAAGTCTCATAGAAGCAATGAAATCTAAATCGGCACCCAAATTTGCTAATCCAAAAGCTTCCTCCAATCTTCCATATAAAAGCCTATCACCTTCCAATCCATTTTTCCTCCATCACTTCATCACCCTTCAAGGTGTTTGCCAATGTTGATCTTTCCATCCTTTCCATCTATCCATCAACAAACCTTTCAACCTCCTATCCATTATCCCATCATACCCTAAATCTACCAACATTTAGGAGTCCATTTTCCCATTGCCATGGTTTATTAGAGCATGTATTGGAGAGATATTTGGTTGTGAAACTTGATGCTTAAGTCCTTCCATCTCCCTATCATACATATCCTATCTTCCATATTCCTCTTGCACTCTACACTTAGGGACAAGTTTCATTCATCTTATCATTCATGGTCATTATCCCTTTTATGCTCATTCCTTAATTTTCCACCTTTGATCTTGACAAAGTTAAGGATCTTCTTGAACATCATATATCTTATCCTATACGCTTTATCCATATCTTTTGTATCATATCCTTCACCTTATCCATATTCCATCATTCTTTCTAAATACATCCTTTCTTCCCGTCCTTGGTCTTGATGAGGAATAAGGGCAAAGTACTTGGTCCTTGTGTCTATATCTTATCTAGTTGATCTTGATCATCCCATTCATTATCATTATCCTTGCTTTCTGTCATTCCATATCTCCTAGCTTATCAAAATCCATTTCATCATGTCCTTTTGCAACCATGAATCTTATCATTCAAATCATATTTGAGCCTAGCTATAAAACATTATCCAATCCTCATATCTTTTGTCAATCAATCAACAACAATCGTCAATCTTATCATACTTAGAGGAAATCAATGATCCTAAGTACTTATCATCACCATGCCTTATGGAATCAATCATTCCTGGCATCTTAATCAATCAACCATTATCATCTTTTGACAAAAGATATGTTGCTTGTGTGACATGTTTTGCAGTGAAACTTTCATTTCGATCTATCATTTATCAATGGTTGCATTATCTCTATTGTGGGGCATCTTGTTCCTTCAATCAATCATATCATATCATTCATCCATCCATCTTGGGCTATGCAACTTGTTTTGCATCATTCATCGATCATGCTTCCATCTTTGCATCTATCACACTTCCATGTTTGCATCATAGCTTGATCTAGTGTTTGTATCATGGTATCCCCTAGCATTACTCGGCCCATTCTAAAAATCAATTTGTCTTATCGTATCACACTGGGGGCATGTCCTACATTGGGTTGGATTCTTGTACATTCTCAAGGTTAGAAAATCGAAAATCCCAAAAACATTCAAAACAAATCAAAAATCCCAAAAACATTCAAAACAAATCAAAAATCCCAAAAACATTCAAAAAATGTCAAAATCCAAAAACGGGTCAAAAATTCAAAAGGTCAAAAACATAGTCTTCATTCAAACTACATCATCTCTGAGCTTTGAACGTAGGCAAGGGTGATGTTTGATTGTCCCCCAAGACATTTAGGTTGGTCTTTTAGGTGTCTGCTATGTTCATATTTTTGTCTTGTAAATCTTGGTTGTGTCGTCAGTCGAACTACGTGGTCTTTTCATGTATAACATAAGCAAGGCTAATTTGTTGATCAGCCCCCGAGGCACCTAGGATAGGTCTTTAGGTTAGGTCTTGGTCGTCATGGTCTTGTCTCACCCTAACTGGGGGAAAAATCCTACACTCACTAGGGGCAAATAAACTCTGAGCTGGAATCAACAAGCAAACAGTCGTCGGACCAACATTACAAACACAAACTTCAAATGGATGATGATATTTTTGAATCAAGGGTTTATCATGTTAAACACGAAAGTTCAAATTGTTCTACTTTTATTTTTGTTATCATATCTCTTGAGTCCTTCGATGATGTATCGGACTAGAGGAGCAAGGAAGGAGTATGATTTTTCTTTTTCTGTTGTCTGTGAGTTTATCATTATTACTATGCAATTTGTGGCGAGACGTGTGCTACAAAGTATCACTGATGACATACTGAATTTTCATAGGAAAAAGATTAACTCTTGTCTATTTATGCAAGTAATGCTCAGGTCATCTCGGTTTAATTATACTTAGATGCTTTTGTTAACTTGCAATTTTAAAACATCATGAAAGTAGTACTCAGGTCATCTTGGTCTAAACTATGCCATTGATGCTTGTACTCACTTTCAACATTTTAAAGGACCAATGATGATAAAGAGAATGACAAATTGGTTAATATAAATGACAACTTTTGAATACAAGATTTGCATAGTTAAGTTAGACTACATTCATGTTAGTATTGCATGTGTATTTATGGGGTTTTTCAATGCTGAAACAATTTCACAATGGTATCATATCTATTATTAATGGATTAAGTACACTGGACATTAACCAAAAACACATCATTCTCATTTAGTTGCACATCAGTTGCATCATCATTTGCATATCTTAGAAAAAATTCTCACATCATTTACATTCATACATTCTATCATAATATTTGTCTCAAAAAATACAAAAGAAAATAATATAGGACATACATTGCATATCATTTCTAACATCAAAATCATGTCATCCACTATGCTTAAATAAGTGAGTCTCTTCAGATTTCCAAGAAAGTTGGGAAATATGTCAGAGTTATGAAGCTTAAAAGATCAATCTACTGTAGTCTTCCCACAACTTTTGGAAGTTGGACAGACTCACTTATTCAAGCTTAAGGCCCTAAACATTTGAAGTCATGCACATTCAATCATTTGCATTACACATCATAATCATCGTGCATCACATTGCATAATCATAAATACATTCATCACATTGCCTAATCATTATCATCACATAGAAATTAAATAAATTCACAACATTGCATATCATAATAGGGAAATCAAATGCATATCAACATTTAGATCATAATCACTGTTGCATATCATATATCATCAAAAATGTCATAATGTCCACGTGTACAAGGATATCCAAAAGTAGGATGAGATACATCAAAATCCAAAAGGGCACTGTATCATGGGAAATAGATCCTCAATCTCACAAAAGGTGTATACACAATGTCCAAGGAACATCACAAAATGCTATGTCGAGCTCCCACCAGATGTTGCTGCTCTCATGGAACTAGTACCTCCTCTACCTGACGGACCTACACCTGGATCTCTCCTATCTCTAGGAAATGGCTGCATGACACCCATGCTAATAGTCTGAGAATGAGATTTGTCAGAACAAGACTGTACAAAACTCTCTCGTTGCTCAGGAGGAACCAACTCATGATATTTACCTCTGTAAAACTGCAACTCCTGAGAAATGTGTTGGATCTCTCTAAAGAAATCCATTGTACTTTTAGATGGTGTCATCTATTGTATCCTCTCGGTAATGGCCTCAGCCTACTCTGTCCAGTGTCTAAAGGAATCCCTCTCTGAAGTAAGTATGATCATCTATGCATGCAACTATTGTATTTTTTGCCTATTTGTCCCTCTATCAGTCATCAAAATATCAATCTGTGCTTGACATTGCACTAACTCATCCTGAAGGGACACAATTTATGCTCGATCCTACGCTATCTCACTCTAAAATGACTAAACCTCTGCCTAAAAAGGCACTATTTGTGACAACTGCTGATGAGAGGGTATCCCAATTTGAATCCTGGGAAGCACCACCTGAGCTACAGTAACACTCCTCCTATGCCTCAGAACTACAAAATCAAATGGATGACTGTCATTTGCACCATCATCACTCTCCCCACCACCCTTTGCACCATCATCACCTCTGCAACCACCCTCTGCACCACCATCATCACCTCTGCAAACACCCTCACCACCATCATCACCACCCTCGTCATCTCCTCCCTCTCCATCAACTAGCGGTACTGGCTCCTCTGGATGAGTAAATCTAGGAAAGGGATGCATGTGGAAGAACTCTGAATAATCCTCGATCATCCCAACGTCTGTAATATATGGAACATAATCCCATAAACATGGTGTCAAGGTATAGTACTCTTTACAAGCTACCTCATATGATACACATGGGCCCCACTCTAAAACATCTTGTCGTCGCCGTGCATTATGGGCAACTCCCAAGGACATCCCCTGAACCCATCCAAACTATCGACATACTTGCAGATACAGGTATCGCTCAAGCACAACATGTGTCTTCCCAATCAGATAGTGGGATAACAACATATATGGCATCTCTAGCTAATCCTCTAGCCACTGCTCACAATCCAAGTATGGGAACCATGTGACAATATCCAAATCATCTATAGCACGCCTCCAATAAGCAACCTTTCCCAGCTTATGCTAGACATGTGGACTGCTATAACTGAAAACATAGGGCCTCCCTAGTGGTCAATGTCTCTCTCCCATGGGCCGAGTGATGACTATATGCTCCCATGCCTAGGTCTGCAGTAATGTGACACCACATGACAGGCTCGTCGCCCCGTAATAAACAACCTCATGCAAATCTTAGTATAAGTGGGTTAACATGCATGAGCCCGATGCATATCTAGTACCATCAAGTGTCATCTGTGATAACACACTACCCCAATCTACTGAAAATCCCTTTGACCTATGATCAGGACAAAGGAATCCACCAATGAATCTAAAAAGCACACATGCCAAAGGATCATATATGCTAACCATCTTTGTCCAAGGAATCCATCATCCTGTAACATGATCATCTCGATGTAACCTCCGCAATGCAGCTATCCTGCCCTGCTCTATCTTATCATACACCACTATCTCTCCCATCACTAGGATCCACAAAATACAATAGACATCCTCTAGATTCATGGTCATCTCTTCAGTCAGTAAATGAAACGTGTTATGTTCACTGTGCCATCTCTCTGCCAATGTTGTCAGTAAACCTCTGTTGATTCTATATTGCAAAATATCTAACAAGGAAGTCAACCCACAATGGGAGATAATCTCTAAGTCGGCTGAGGACAACCGGTGGACCATGTTCCAAGTCTTCAAGAATCACTCCCGGGATTGGAGTACATCTCCATCTCCCTAATCATGAACACAAATCAGTCAATCAATGTCATGTTCAATCAAGATTATCAATCAATCAAGCTAATGTGCAGTCATTCAAATTAAATCAATTAGAACAATCAACATCTCATTCAATCAACCCATCGTTCCTCGCCTATCATGAGGATGATCTACTATCAATCAACCCATTGTTCCTTGCCTATCATGAGGACGATTTGCTATCAATCCTACCATCGTTCCTTTCCTATCATGAGGACGATCTGCTATCAATCAAACCATTGTTCCTTGCCTATCATGAGGACAATTTGCTATCAATCCTACCATCGTTCCTCACCTATCATGAGGACAATATACTATCAATCCTACTATCGTTCATCGCCTATCATGAGGTCGATACAACACTTGTTCTATCATTTGATTCTCGCCTATCATGAGATTAAATCATCAAGCAAAACATCAATCAAACACTGCAGATACCACAATCTGACTGAAATCAATCCAAAACATGACAAACTGATGACTTCTAGGCTTCAAGGACATCTTGCAAACATCACCTTGAGGGCTTTCCACAATCACACCCTACAAAACAGGTCAAATGACAAGCTAAACCACCTCAAATCAACAAAGATGAAAACTTTCCAAGGCAACAAGAGGCGCCATTTGGGACCCCAAAGGCGCCAAAACAGAGTTTGCAACTCAAAACATGGTTTTCAAGGCTTACAAGAGGTGCCATTTGGGACCCCAAAGGCACCAAAATAGTGTTTGGCATCTCAAAACATGGATTTCACCCTTACAAGAGGCACCACTTGGGACCCCAAAGGTGCCAAAATAGTGTTGGAGGCCAAAAACTTGAATTTCAAGCTTACAAGAGGTGCCATTTGGGACCCCAAAGGCGCCAAAACTCTTAAACATGATCAAAAACACTCAAAAACGACAAAAACATCACCCAAAAGTGTATAAATGACATCTGATAAGCTACAACACCTATCTACGACGTTCAAAATACCATTAAAAGGAAAGAAAATGACTAACAAAGAGGTTTCTCGTAAAGCATATCGTAGGTCCAGAGGCAGCAGGCTAATTAGGTTGGTGAAAATGCTCGAAACGATGCTTGTGGTATGGGATCACCATCTTCCTTTAAGCTCTCCAATCTTCAACTTCTCCAAACTCAACATGTAAAAATGAATCCCATTTTATGACTTTTACCTTTTAGGGGTAAAATGGAGGGAATTATGGTGGGATATATTTCTCATTTTTACCAAAAAGGAGTGGTAATTAATCAACACTATTCAAAACAAGAGCTTGCAATGACCTTTCGAGAGATAAATCATCTCTGACATCAAAATCTCACTAAATCAACATTGGATCATCATCATAATCATCACAACACCATCACCTCATTCCAACATTTCATTTTAACATCCCCACATTCACCGATTTATCTCTCGAGAGGGCATATATCCGTCAATACCTGAAATTCAAAAGTCTAGGGCATGGTCTGGGGCATCGAAATCTTGCATCGTCTGGGGTATCAAAATATTTTTTGAGCATCTACATCAAAATTTTCTTTGAAGCAACGTGTAAACACATTACTTCAAAGAGGGGCAAAATGTACACACCTAAAAATAGTCATCATATTCAGTTAATTAAATACAACCTATTTGATTAAAGCTTCAACTACATATAAATAAGGTCTTACTTTATTTATATTGTTCACTCTTCTTTTTAATTCTCCAAAATCACATTCTTCTAAATAATTAAATAAATGAAATACCCTAAATGTGTTTAATTAATTAACCTTCCTTAATCCTAATTAAGAATTAGAGCACATTTCTACAACTTTTTGTGTGCCACCTCATAAAGGTCACATGAAAATAAATAAGCCTAATTATTAATTAGAATTATCCTCACACACTTCCACCAATGAGAAAAACCACATGGCTTTATTCCCCCACACTTCCAACAAATTTGGAGCACATGGGTCTTTGTTTCACACACTTGGGAATCCCATACATTTGGCATGTTTCCAATTGGTCAAAGGATTCTCTCACACACATGGCATGTTGTCTTTGGTCAAGGGGACAACATCCTGATTCCTTTCATCTCCACTGTCTATTATTTCTCCTTTGAATCTAGACCGTTGATAGGTGCCACCTCAAAAAATGCTTGAGAAACCCTATAAATACACCCTCTTGCCTTAGCATTTATCATCCACAATTTGAGTATAGTTACTATGCAGGTTTATCTTAGGAGCATGGAGCTTTCATGGAGTCTTATACTTAGTTTTCATATCATGTGTTACTTTGCATTCTCATCTTAGATTAATTAATTGCTTCATAGATACATTTTATCATCCCCATTGCATCATAGTTACATTTTAGGTTAGTTTGTTTTATGTTTGCATTTGATAGTATGCATTATCATGGATAGTTCACTATAGTTTCATATCATCTCATTCATCATCAATTCCATCATCTCGTTTCATTTAGAAGCATACCACTAATCCTTTCAGCACACATTTGCACATCGATATCATCTTAGCTTGCATATTAAGCATCAAATCTTGTTTTCTAGGTAGTCATTTTAACAACTTTTGTGCCCATAGAAATATGAGGGCCAAACAGTTTAATAAATCCCTAGAAATAGAGGACAATGATACGTATTTGAAAGATTTGATTGTATTACAAATAGAGTAGTTTTACTTGCTTCAAACTTTGAATGTAAACCGTCTCATTAAGGTCTGTGTTGACATTAGATCTTTCCACATTCGACACACGCACAATTACAATTATTGTATAACTATATGTTAGGGTTTAGGTTAGGATTAGGGCTATATATGGAAATAGAGTTAGGGGTAGGAATAGAATTAGTGTTACAACTATGATTAGGGTTAGGGTTGGTGTTAGAGTCAAAAAGAGATTTAGGTTTAAGGTTAGGATTAGAGGTAGGGTCAGGATTAGACTTATGGTTAGGGTTAGAGATAGAATTATAATTATTATTAGGATTAAAAAAGGGTTAGGGTTAGAGATAAATTAGGATTGGGTTGGGGTTATCGTTAGAATTAGGATTAGGGTTAGCATTAATATCAAGATTAGGGGTAAATGCAAGAAGATGAGTTCACAAAATGTGGAAGTTTTTGCCTTAGGCAAAAAACAAAATTAGCTTGCAAAAAACAGGATCTCGCTTTTTCATAAATAGGATCCTGAGCCTAAATTCTAACAAGATCCTGTTTTTAAAAAATTTCATTTTTGGAAAATTTTCAAAACGAGATCTCGTTTTGAAAATTTTCTAGAGACAGAATTTCCAAAAATGGAAAGTTTTGATAACTTTCAATTTTTGAAAAATTTCCATTTTTGGCAATTTTTCAAAAGGAGATCCCATTTTGAAAACTTTCCATTTTTGGAAACTTTCCATTTTTGGCAATTTACAAAACGGGATCCCATTTCGTAGAACCATAAAACGGGATCTCATTCTAAAAGAGGATCCCACGTTTTAAAATATGAATTTTTGGTCGGGTTTTTGGCTTGTTTTTCAATTTGAGAAATGGCTTGGGGTCTCAAACCTAAGCATTGGCCCTGGTTTGACCTGCAACTTGAAGGCCATGTCAATGTCATAGGAAAATAGTGACTTTCGACATGTTTGAAGACCTATTTTGCAGAATTTTTTGACGAAATTAAAACCCATTATAGATGAGACAATACAAATTCCAAATATGTAATTTTTTTTACAATTTGATTATTTTTTCTATTTTTCAATTAATTTCTAATGAAATTGTTCCATAAACTTGAATTATCAAGGTTTTTTAGTATTTTAATAACTTTTTATTAAATATTTTTTTGTAAAATGAATTGCACCAAAACGTACTTCAAACAATTCTTTTCAATTTGAAAAAAACAAAAAATGATAATTTTAGGTCATCTTATGCATGATGTACACGACGATTTTTCAAAACAACAAATATGGCCAATAAAAATTTAATTAAAAAAATCAATAAAAAATTACAAAAAAAATATCGAAAACATGTTTCAATGAGTTACGAATCTTTTCCCGAAAGGATTTAGAAAAATATGATTATTTAGGTCAAAATATGGATGACGTACACATGTTTGGTATGGTAAAAAAAAGTGATTTTTAAATAGTGTTTTTTAGAAACGCCTATTGAAAATCATTTTTTATCATTTGGGTATTGAATTAAATTACATATTTGGAAACTAGATTCTGAGTACTACATTTTATGATTAGTGACTTTTTTTAAGATTTCATCACTAAGTGCTTCAAATTTTAATGTCAAATGTGACAAATTCTAAAAATAGGGAAAACACTTCCATTTTTTGTTCAAAAAGTGGACTCAACTTCTTGCACACACCCTTAGGGTTAGGGTTAGTTGCAAAATGTAATACATTAATTGAATTCCTATTATAACTATATGACTATTGAAATGTGATTTATTTGATGAGAAGAATTGTTCAAAAGTAAAATATAGATAAGTAATAATAATATTATATAAATAAGCTAATTTAACCATAACCCTAACCTTCAACACTAATTAAATTGTAACTATAATTAAACTTTAACATTATATGTTACCCTAAACGAACCCCAACCCTAACCGTAATTGAACTTTAACCTTAATCCTTTAACTCTAATTGAATCATAAGTCTAACCTTAACCATAACCCCAATTAAGCCCTAAATGTAATTAAACCATAATCGTATTCCTAACCCTAATTATACCCTAACCATAATTGAACCTTAATTTTAAACCCTAATTAAATTATAACACTAATAAAACCCTTACCCTATAGCCATAATTAAACCATAACCTTAACCCTAACCTTAACCTTTACCCTAATCATTATTAAACCCTAACATTTACCCTTGTTAAACACTAACCTTAATTAAATTATAACCATAACCCTAAGTAAACCCTAACCCTAATTAAACTCTAACCCTAACTCTAATCATAAATATAACCCTAAGCTTTATCGTAGAACTCTAATTGAACCCTAAACTTAATCATAATTGAACCTTAATTTAATTGCAACCTTAATTGAATCATAACCATAACTGTAATCGTAACCATAATTGAACCCTCTATGTAACCCTAATTGAATCCTATCCCTAACCCTAATAGTAACCCTATATGTAACCCTAAGTGAGTCTTAACTCTTTTTGAACCTTAACTCTAATCCTAACCCTAATTGCACCCTATCTATAATTGAACACTAACCCTAATTGAATCATAACCTTAACGATGAACCTTAAGTGAATCTTAACTCTAGTTGAACTCTAACCCTAACCTTTACCCTAACACTAACCCTTACCCTAATTGAACCATAACTCTAACCTAACCCTAATTGAATACTTATTAAATCTTAACCCTCATTGAACCCTAATCCTAACCTTCATGGGCTAATCCTATTTGATTCCTAACCTTGACTCTAACCCCAAGCTTTATCCTAGAACCCTAGCTCTTTCCCTAAGCCAAATTAAGCCCTAACCCTCAATTTAAGTGAACACTAACCCTAATTGAACTCTAACCCTATCCCTAACCTTGATCAAATCCTAACCCTAATTAAACCCTAACCATAATTGAGCATTAACCATAATTAAATTCTAACCCTAATTGTAACTAAACCCTAACACTCATTGAACCCTAACCCTAAGTGAACACTAACCTTAATTGAACCCTAAACCTAACTTCAACCCTAACCCTAGTTGAACCCTAACCCTAAATGAACCCCAACCCTTATTAAACCCTATTATACTTTTATGTGAGAAATTGATTAAAAATTAGGTGTAGGGCTATGGTTGGGAGTAGAGTTAGGTTAGGGTTGGGGTTAAAGATAAAATTAGGGTTAGGTGTAGGCTTAGGGTAAAAATTATAGTTAGGGTTGGGATATGGTTATGGTTAAGGTTAGGGTTAGGGATAGGATTAGGGTTATGGTTAGGGTTAAGAATATAAATATGGTTAGGGTTAGGGTTAAAGATATAATTAGGGTTAGGGTCAAGGTTATAGCTAGAGATAGAATTAGGATTAGGTTCAATGTTAGAGTTGGGGTTACAAATAGTGTTAGTGTTAGGGTTAGGGTTAGGGTCAGAGTTAGGGTTAAGGTTAGAGTTACAATTAGTGTTAATTTTAGGGTTGAGGTTGGGGTTAGGGTTAGGGGTAAAGTTAAACTTAGAATTAGTGTTAGTTTTAGAATTAGGGTTACGGGTAGGATAGGGTTGCAATTAGAATTATTGTTAATTATAGAATTAGGGTTGATTATAATTTTTTTAAGGTTATGGTTAGGGTTATATTTAGAATTAGTGTTAGTTTTAGAATTAGGGTTAGTGTTAGGGTTAGGGATAACATTTGAGTTAAGGTTCAAGTTAGAATTATTGTGAGTGTTAGGGTTAGGGTTACAATTAAAATTAGAGTTTATTTTATAATTACAGTTAGGGTTAGGGTATAATTTCAATCTCAATCTTAACCCTAAACCTAACCCTAATTATATTCATAAACTTCATCCTATTTCTAACACTAACCCTAACTATAATCTTACTTAGAATTCTAACCCTAACCATAATTATAACTATATGCATAATCTTAATTCTAACACTAACTCTAATTACAATAAAAAAAAAATCAATTATAATTATAAACCTAATTAAACCTTAACCCTAACCATAATTAAACCTGAACCCTAACCATAATTGAAACCTAATCCTAACCTTGGTTGAAACCTAACCATAATTGAATATAAACCCTAACAATAACCCTAATTAAATCCTAATTGAATCCTAATCATACTCATATCCATAATTGTAACCCTAACCCTAGTTGAATTCTAACCCCAATCTAACTCCAGCCCCAACCCTAACCCTAACTGCAAACTTTATCATAGAACCCTAACCCTAATTGAATACCAATTAAACCATAAACCTAACCCTAATTAAATCTTAGCCCTAACTAAACCCTAATCCTAGTTCACTACTTAATCCCCAACCCTAACCCTAACCCTTACTCCAACAATAACCCTAATATGAACCCATAACTCATAACCCCAATCCTAACCCTAACCCTAATCTTAACCCATAACTCATAAGCCTAATCCTAACCCTAACCCTAATTAAAATCTAACCCTAACTCTAACCCTAATTGAACCCTAACCTTAACCCCAAGCTTTATCTTAGAGCCTTAGTCTTAATCCTAACTGAAATTCAAGCCCAATTGAATCTAAATGTTACTTTAATTAAACTTAAACCATAACCAAAACCCTAAGTGAATCCTAACCCTAACCCTAATGTTGACCCCAAGCTTAATTCTAACACTAACCCTGATTCTAATGGCAACATCAATTATAATTGTAACCCTAATTAAACCCTAACCCTATCCCTAATTAAACTTTAACATTACCTTAATTGAACCCAAACAATAATTCAAACCCTAATTGAATCATAACCCTAACCCTAATACTAACCCCAAGCTTTATATTAGAGCCTTAACCCTAACCTTAAGCTCAACCTTCAACCTAATGCTAACCCAAAGCTTTATATTGTAGAACCTTAATTGAACCCTAACCCTAACTCTAATTAAATTCTAACCCTAACCCTTATCCTAATTCTAACCCTAAATCTAAATATAACCTTAATTCTAATCCAAACCAAATTACTAACTCTAATGCTAACCTTAATTCTAATGGAAACCCTAATTCTAATTATAATGTTAATTGAACCCTAACCTTAACCCTAGTTATACCTAATCCTAATTGATCCATAACCCTAGTTGAGTCTTAACCCTAACCCTAACCTTTACCTGAAAAGTTATCCTATAACCCCAACCTTAACCTAAGCCTTAATTGAACCCTACACAATCTTAACCCTAGCTAAACCCTAACTATAACCTAACCTTAACCCTTTTGAACCCTAATCCTAATCGATCCCCAACCCTATCCCTAATTGAAAACTAACCTAATGCTAATCCTAACACTAACCTTAGCTGAACCCTAATTGCAACTACAACCCTAACTTTAAATGAACCTTAACCTTGATCCTATTTTGAACCTAACACTAACTGAACCATAATTAAACCCTAATCCTAATCCTAATTTACCCCTAACCCTAATAATAACCTTAATTAAACCCTATATCTAACCCTAATTGAACCCTAATCTTAACCATACCCTAATTGTAATTGTGCCCTTTCTTTAATTTAACCATAACTCTAATAGAACCCTAACATTAACAATAATCTTAAGTTAACCCTATAGCTAATCCTAATTGAAGCCTAATCCTCACAATGATTGAACCCTAACTGTAACCCTAATTGAACCCTAACTCTGATCAAATCTAATCCTCACCCTAACCCTAATAGAACCATAATTATAATTGTGTTCCCATTATATAATTTATATAGGATGAAAAATAAACTCTATACATAACCCTATCTTTGATCAATTTTATAAAATCTAACCCTAATCAAAATATAACACTAATTGAACCCTCATTAAAACCTAAACCTTATCCTAAGTGAACCCTATTCTTAACCCTAAATGAACCCTTACCCTAACCCAAATGTAAGCATAATTAAAGGCTAACCCCAACCCTAACCCTATCTAAATCATAACATCAAAATTAACCCTAACCCTTATTGAACTGTAACAGTAATTCTAACCTTATACGAACCCTAACCTTAATTGATCCTAAAACCCTCACACTAATCTAACCTTAACCTTAAATGAACCCTAACCCCAATCATAATTGAATTGTAAATCTAATTGAACTAACTCTAATTCAATCCTAACCTTGAAAAATTGTAATTCTAACTCTAATTAAATTGTAACCTAAGTCTAACCTTAATAATAATGTTATATATATTTTTTAAAAGCTATATGATAAGTTAAGTGTGTGTAATTCTTAATTACATTATTTTTTAAAGATAGATATGCTAGTTTTAAATATATTACCTTAAAAACTTATTTTTATGTGTAATAATAAATTGATTATATTTTCTTTGTATTTAATTTTGCAAATTTAAATTTATTTTAAATGTGCATTTTTTTTTTTAGACTGTAGAAGGTTTGGGTCGACTAGATGACCTCTTGCAAGAGGATGCTTTAGCCAATTGAGCTAGGCCCCCCACCCCAAATGTGCACTTATTATGAAAAGCCTTTATTTTAGACTATATATTTAAGTTGTTAAAGATATATATTAATTTAGAAACACATTTTATGTGTAATAGAAATTTAGGATTTATTTTTTTTAATTTTGTAATTTTAAATAGAAACTTATTTTTATAATAGTAAATTTAGGAAAGTTCTTTCATACTTAATTTTCTAATTTAAAAAAAAAATATGTGGAGTAATTAATTAGAATTTTTTTTATGTATAGTAATTAATATTTTTTTTATATCTTATCTTTATAAATAATATTTTTTTGATCTTCAATATATTAATTTAGAAACTTTAATAGTAAATTTAAGAAAGTTCTTTCATACTTAAATTTTAATTTATAAAACTTATTTATGTGTACTAAATTTACATTTTTTTTGTATCTTATTTTTAGAAACTCTTTTTATATGTAGTATTTTTATATTTTTTATATCTTATCTAATAAATAATATTTTTTGATTGGAAGGGATTTCTTGTTTTAAAAATATCTTGAATATTTTTTAATTTTAAGTATATTAATTTAGAAAGTTACTTTCATATGAATTAGTAAATTTAGAAGAAAAATTAAAAATTAAAAAATTATACTTCAATTTCTAAAATTTAGAAAACTATTTTTATGTCTAATAATTTAACATATTTTTTAATCTTTATCTTTTAAATAATTATTATTTTTTTATTGAAAAATATTACTTGAATAAATCTACATAAAGAAACATCAATGAATTTCTTTTTACTTCAATTTTATGTGAGAAATTTTATTTATAAATTTTACTTTACTTTGGATTTGCAGTGTTAAACTTAAAATGTTGCATTTAAGTGAAATACATATTGTTGAAAGCCTAGTTTTACTATTTTCTTAAATAAAATGCTTATTGTATTTTGACTCACAAAGCTTGTTAAAGGGGGAAACCTTTCAAGAGGTTCACAGTTAATTTTGTTTGTGTGAATCCAAATTTAAATAAGATTTAGAAAATAATTCTATTTTATGTAAGCATAAATTAGATTTGTTAAAGAAAATAACCATGCAAACAAAAGATTAAACTATAATGACTTTCCAAATATGTAAGCAATTGTACATAAGAAATATACTCAACTCACTATATAACATGTATTTATTAAATTTCATGTTAATATTTTGTATTAAAATATAAAATTAAAATATGTAACAATTATAAATTATTTAAATTAAATTTAAAAATATTAACATTAATTTTGATGGTATTATTTTATAGAAAAGATAGATAATATTAAATCACATAGACTCTTCCCACTCTTATTGTAGGATGCCTATAGATGCAATGACTACATGTTCTCTTCTTCTATATACACCGTTGTATATGATTATTGAAAGTGGGAATATATAATTACTATTAAAAATAACTTAAAGGGGCATTATGTGTTATTAAGATTATTTGTTCTAAAAAAACTTTATAAGAGAAAATAAAAAAGATTATCATGAAATGAGAAGATTTTCTTTTTAAAAGATATTAATAGAGTAGGGATCAGTCAGGTATCCATCCCCCTATAAACTACAATGCACCTCGTAAACTAAATTGCAGTGTGCCTAGTAAACTAAACTAGGGCGATATGCCCTCCAATACCACAGGGACAGTGGGGTTTCCACGTGACCGGCCATTGGTCACGACATGCCCTCCAGTACCCATGGGGACAAACTAAATTGCAGTGCGCTGGTAAACTAAACTGCAATGCGCCTAGTAAACTTTTTTCGTGTGAACAATGGCGCTGGCATGACAAGCCCTCTAGTACCACGAGGACGGTGGGGTTTTCACGTGACCAATGGCGTTGGCGTGACACACCCTCCGGTACCACGGGGACAGTGGGGAGACTAAACCTCGTAACCTCTTTTGCCTACATCAAGATGCTTTAGCCAATCAAGCTAGGCCTAACGCCCCATTAATAGTGTATTCTTATCAAAAAGGTAATTTAACATTAATGATTCTTAATATCATTTACAAAGTTCAATATTATAGAATTAAATAATAATAAAAATGATGTAAAAAGATATTAGCACTTTAAATTGATTTTTTAAAAATTTATTGTTAAAGCGTTGAAATAAAAAATAAAAATAATATACTTAAAATTGAAATTAGTAAATTCTATAATTTTCTTTTTCATTTAATTATTTATTCTTTCTTTGCCTGATAATTATCTGCCTAAATTAATAAACTAATTTGCTGTCAAATTGGACAAGTCATAAAATTACACATTATATTAGTTTTTTTAAGTAATGGGATCATTAAATTTTTCTTCCCACAAAAACTTTACATAAAATGAGAATCGAGGAGATCCAATGTTTGAAAACATAGTATTATTTGACCAATTGCTTGAGGTCAACTAAAAGCTAACTTGAACCTTTTTTCCCTCTCACTAACAGCATCTTGCTTGCCCTGTTTCCTTCCAACGGAAATATTAGGATAAGTAGAATTTGGTTTACAATTGTGTGTTATTAATTTTACTCTTAATAAACCAAATCATAAATGCAAAACATCACGTTACATTGCACATGAGCATTCAATGCATAGGGGAGAGGAGCTTATAGTGGAGCACCCTAACTTCGCATTTCTCAATTTTCTATCTGAAAATTTTAAATCAGTCCCAATTTTGTACACCAGTTTATTTGGCAACTCACTTAAAAAATTCAATTTTAGGGTCACATCATCAAATATGATGCCACATCAGCATGCTTTTTGTTGAGGTATCCAAAAAGGCTCAAAAAAAGAGTGAGATCGACAATGGTGCACTAAGTCATGTTTTATTGGTGCGCTGATGTGGCATCACATGATTTGTCAGTTTGTGTACATTATAGATAAAAACTAAAAAGTGTTTTACAATTGGATATTAAGGTGCTCCATTGTGAGATCCACTGAGGACTACTTCTATCCCCGCTATTGGAGCCCACCCCACTATGGGCCCCTCTCCCCTAATAGGTAACTCCAGATTTAATAAAAAGTTAAATGCCATTTTCAGGAGGATACACCTGTATATTTATGTTCTTGATATTTTTTCATAAAGGCTAAGTATATTTAATTTCTATTTTCGTTTTCCCGTAAATGATGGATGCAAAGTGCTATATCGAGTATTGGTAGCTTCACTATGCATTCATTGGGAAAGGTTTTGAAGTTTATTTTGACAGTCTATAACATAGGGGAGAGGACCCAGTAGTTGTGCACCTTAACTTCGCGCTTCTAATTACCCTACGTGGAAATTTCAAATCACTCCCAATTTTTTACAGCAGCTTACTTGGCAAGTCCCCTGCTTATAACTAAGGTTTCAGGGACACATCATCAAATATGATGCCATATCAGCATTTTTTTTGTCAAGGTGTCCAAAAAGACCCAAAAAAAAGTGAGACCAATACTTGTGCATTCACAGCATGTTTTATGGAGCACTGCTGTGGAATCACATGATTGGTTGCTTTTTAGATTAAAGGAATATATTTTGTTTAATTATGGGTAGTCATCATCAACACTAACAACTTTAAAGTCACAACTATTCATCCAATATTGATAAAAATATTGAGCATTATATAAAAACTACTATCACAACTATTAAAACATGCGTACTGGGTCCTCTCCCCTACATAAATAAAAATACCAGAAGGCAAAGTAAACCAAACAAATCTACAGGTGATAGTAGGCATGCATTTCATGGGATAGTTTGTGATGGAATTGAAGATCAATAACTATCATCGGCACCATACATATTTAGAAAAAAACAGCTGATCAAGTTTGTTCCGTCATGACAGAAAGGACATTATTGCTAAAATTTCTGAATTAGATCGTGTTTGAATTTTTGCATCAACATTTCGAATGACACTCCATGATTCATCATCAGGATAAGAGTTCCATGATATAATAAGAGCACTGGTAGACATGAATACAAAATGTAAAAGCATACAGACTCATGGAAGCGCACTGGTTCCATGTTTTGTTGCCCGTTTAATAAATGAAGCGATCCCAACAGCCCCTAATATTGCAGGTTTCAACATTATTTGCAGTCCTTTATTTCCCATCTAAAAACTATAGATGGGTAATAAGATCAGTACTAATTACCTCCAATATATCGGCTGAATAGATAATGAAGCGTAGGTAACGCTCTGCTGTCGACATTCAAGTGCTTGTAACAGACTTCAAACTCTGGCAATTTAATCCCAACTCTGAATGAATGAATCCCACAAATGTTAGAAGTATAAAAGCATGGCGAATGGCCCGTGGGAAGGACACAAAAAAATATGGCCAAACCTGTCGATGCTTTTATGCAGGCGAAAGAGAAAGCATTCGTGCTCCGCAACTTTAACAAGCCTATCGAGCACTTTTGTTGGGTGTCCAATTCGATGTCTGGTACATCTACCTCACTGAGGATTGAAGTTCCGAGGCGATCGTAGGTGGGCAGCTTCTCGATGGCTGCCCATTTCAGGGACTCTTCATCATCTACCCGATTCCTTCAAGATGAAGACGCTGAGAAAACGCTTTCGGATTTTTTGAATAGCTGTCGGCATCCCAGGTGCAAGCTGCCTGCCCATGACTGCACCTCACCTTTCCCATAAATGTTCAGAGTTTGGTTACACAACGCCTCTGCCTCTAGAATCTGCATTACCAAACCAATGGTGATTCGAAAAAAAGAGGAACCGTGTATATAAAGAATACTGCAACACTCTAGACTCTTCCACTTCCATCCGTTACATTCTCTTCCACTTCTCTTGGTTATTTGAAACGCTGACTGCCAACAATGCACGTCAAAATAAATCAACCTAGTTTTTATTGACACAGGCTTTTGCTGTCACTCTAGAACGCCTCTTGCCGTAACAACTTAATTTTTATTGACACAGGTTTTTGCTGTCACTGTAGAACACCTCTCGGTGTAACTAGGATTTGTTTTGGCCATCTTGTGTGGCACTTATAGTGTGGATGTTTACTTCATTTCCTAAATTATTTCAGAGTGAAATTCCTTCAAATTTTCACTTGAAATCTTTACACAGCAATCTGCTCACCTATTTACTCCCTTGCAGGCTATTTAATATGTAGTTTTACTCTGTTTTTCTTTCCTTTTTAGCTGTTTACTTCAGTTTTCTTTCAATCATTTACTCTTTCGTTTTCCTTTTTAGCTGTTTACTTCTCTGCTGTTCTATCCTTTTGTTTTGCTGCCTTGTTCTGGGTCCTTTTTGCCATCCTCCATAGCTTCCCCATTAGTGATGGTGCACTTGAGCCGCCTCCTTGAAAATTTGCATTTTCTTTCTCACCTTGATCGAACTTTACGCATCTGGGCATATTTGACTCTTGTAAGCTCTCTTCGCCGCCTCCTTGCTTCAGCAGCAACAGCAACTTTGTTCCTTGAAAGAAGCATTTCTTCATGGAAACCATTTGGAACTGTATCACACATAGCTTCAGTAGGAGCATTCAAATCTGGTAGGCCTAAAAAACAAGAGGGATCCTTGGTAGGTCTTGAAGAGTCCCCATTCTCAGACCCAGATGAAGTTTCAAGTTCATGTGGATACACAGAGACTCCAGCATGCAGAGGTTCATCAAACACAGTGCTTAAAACCAGTGGGCCAACAAAATGGTCAGATGAGTCGTTATGCCTTGATGAATCATCAACAGAAACAAAAGTTTCTGTACCATGGCTAGAGCCCCTACCAGATGATGTTGGCTGGGGAGTGGAGAGCAGCTTTTGCTCTTGTCTTTGATCAAGGCGTGCTGCCAACTGCAAAGACCACATGCAGCCATCTCAGTAAAAGTGTAATTCCTTATTTCCTCAACTCTTTGCAAAACCAAAACTATAAAAAAATGACTGTCAAATACCAAGTTGTACCTGTGATTTTAAATGATGGTTCCACTCTCGTAGCTCCTGATAGGTTTTCATCAGTTGCTCTTCCTCCTGATCCAAAACACAATACCCATGAGAAACATTTCCTTTGATCAAAAGGAGTGACAAACTATTGTTTGAATCCACCAAGAGATGGTACATTATTTAAAAATTAAAATAAAGTGGAAACAAGTGATAAACAAGCCAACCTTTTTCAATCTACTCTTTTCTGAAGAAAGTGTGTTCACCATTTCTTTCAATTCCTTATGTGTCTGCATTCATCAAAACCTATATGTTAGTCATGAACAAGATCTCTGACCTTTCCAAACAAGAGAGGAACATTTCATGCACACATGAACACAAAAGTCTGTACATGCAAAAATGTGTATTTTCTCACTCAAAAGTTCATATATATATATATATATATAGCTAGATCACATGCAAACTGTGGAATTTGAAGGGTACAAATGTATCTCTAGGGAATAGCACAAATGTGTATCTACATACAAAAATGTGCATGTGTAAACCCAACTGCATGCAAAACAAAGCAAGTGCTGCAAAAATGTGTATTTCCTCACTCAAAGCTCATATATATACACAGCCATAGGCATACAGACATATATGCACATATCTAGAAATGTGTCTGTGCATACATATATATTCAGACATAAAGGTGTGTTGGGGTGTATATATTCATTTATTAATATACAGTATGTATGTAAACAAGCATATATATTCATAAATACTATATTTCCACAGTCCATAATGCTCTTTGAACAATTTATCTTGATTACACTCTGATTATTTTAAGAGAAAAACAACATTTCAGATAATACACTCTTCTCATCCTAATGATGGATCATATAGTATGTTCCGAAATGTCCTTTTTTAAAAAACTCGAAACAATTGAATCCAGAAAAATCATTCAAAAAACATATATATTATTCCAGAGCGTATGCTCAGCACATTGTGCACACCTGTATGGTCATGATTGACTGTATACACACACACTGGGACACAATAATGGGACACTTAGAAGAAACCTCTCTGGGGAATAAGGATACACTGGGACACAAGAGGGGACACCTACAAGGCACCTCCAAATCCTGGGCAGAAGAAAACTCAAAGGAATGTTATTGGAAGGGGTTGGAGTAGAAATGCATTCCCTCAGAAAATGGGTGGAGAAAGTGCCTCTGAAATATAGTTGTATACATTTGCCTCCAATACATATTGATATACATGCTTAATGCAGTGCCCATGTCTGTAAATTGTGCACATAGGTAGATTATGTTCTAGAGCAAGGATATATCACATGCAAACTGTGGAATTTAAAGGGTCCAAATGTATCTCTAGAGAATAGCACATACCTTCTCTATCCATGTATCTCTACAACAATAGAGTATACCTGCTCTATCCGCATGGTGCAATTTTGAGTACTTGCAATCAAGTCATGCTCACTTATACTTGCATGCTTTTCAAAGATATAGAAGTGCAAAAAGACATTTCTAACTATCTACAGATGGTAACATTGAGGTGCATGCTTGCCCTAATTTTATTCATATCTATGACATATCAACATGCACAATCAATCTACAGTATCCACATATATACACATATACAGCAAGGATTGGGATGATTACTTGAATTAATTTCATTCATAGCTATTGCATTCCAATAACCGCAAGCAAACACACAAACCCATGCCAGAGCAAAGACATAGCGCATTGCATGTATTAGCTTTGCTCCATATCCAACAAATCAGGCAGTTGCTAATTATTGTGCATTTTATATGCTTCTTTCTTTCGTCAATCAATATGGCATACACCCTATAGACACCCGCACAACCACATGCACATGAACACATGTAGGGACCTAAAAAACAATACAATCATTTTCAGAGTTCATACTCAAGAAAACAATACAATCATTTTCAGAGTTCAATAACACAGATCCATTCAGGAGCACAGTCAAACATATGGCAATACTCCTAACGTTTTCCATCAAAAGTGATACCTTCATTGGAACTGCGGCTTGGAAGGAAAAGGGTTGCAGAGTATTGGGGATATGGATACCAACCTTTTTCTTAGGCAGCCTTCTCCGAGGTAAATTTTTTACACTCATATCCTGCAGAATTTCAAACCCAACTCAAAAACTAAGAAAAATCTCAAACCCAATTCAAAAAACTAAGTAAAAACACAAACCCAACTCAGAAATTAAGAAAAATCTCGGACCCAATATCTTCAAGATGACTTAAGGCTGCTTCAAAAACTTTTGAAGAAGACTAGAAAACATGCAATTCAGACAACACCCGAAACCCGTTATAAACAAGTCAAATTACCCACAACCCATTATCATCATAAACAAAAAAAAAAAAAATCGAACAACCCATTGCAAAAACTAGCAAATCATAAAGACTCACTTACCTTTGAAGACGGCGGCAGCCCACCTGCCCTCTCATTAAACTCATCACCTTCGCTCCAGGATAAGCCAAGCGGCGTCAAGGGACTTCTGTTTGCCAGCTTGGATTGTTGGGTAATGCGGGTGTCACTAAAGCCACCTCTAGCTATACCAGACCGCCTCCTTTTGACTGCCCACTGGACCAAAAAGAAACCCAAATGACAAAGCCTTAGCAGAGCATCTGCTGCTTCCATTTCTTCTGCTGTAAAGTCATTGTTAATCCCAAAATCCCTGCTGCGCTTCTTTGACCTCTCCATAGCTGCTGCTACAAATGCTGCTGCTGCTACAAATGCTTCTGCTGCTAATAAATCTCAGTAGGGCTACTCAAACAGAGCTTAAATAGGCATTTTTTCCCTGCTATTTTTGAGAATGGACGTGAAGATTGCCACCAGGATCGTTGCGTGTTTAGGGTGTTTTTTCCTTGCGCTGAATGCGAACGAAGAGGAGGAGTTGGGTGGGCTGGATTGGTGAAGAAATGAAATCCGTAGGATGGGCTGTGGCACTTCATGCCACGTGGCAGGCTGCCGGCTCATTCCCTCCTTTCCCTGCGGTGTTTTTAGGGTTTAAAACCGATGGAATCGCAGCAAAGCAACCAGCTCGGAAATACGAAGGAACACCGGGGTTGTTTCTCACGTGGCCTGGATTATATTTTTTTGTGATTTGACACCTTGGATGAACCAGCTAGTGCAAAGTTTTTGCACTCTTAAAACTATAGAAATGAGAAAATTACTTTTCTCTTATGAATTCAGCTTATATTACCTAATGAAAACAACTTTATACATATTGTAACGAAAATAAATGGTTTCACTACAATTTATTTACAAGTAATAATCAAACAATAAACTTTTAAGGTTTTGGGTTTGGATTGGAATAATTAAATTTAGAATTAGAATTACATAATTTAAATAAATTAATGTGATGTTTAATTTGAAATTTGGATGGAGGAATATGTTGTTTAAGATATTAGGAATTGATTCATTGATGTGTTCAAAAGTAGAGTCTCGTCTAGACGAATGCATCAAAATTTGTAGGCGAGGATATGTATACATGCATAATTAACCTAACACATAAAATTAAACTTAAAATCACATAAGTCAATTGACAAGGAATTGACAACTATAATAGATGCATCTCAACTTTTTGTACATGTGTGTGCAATGGGGTGGTTATTATAGGCATTGTTTGGAAACTTGCTAGGTAGGGATTAATTCTCCTTTAGTCAAGCCTCTAGGTGGACTAATTCAATAACTTTGAACAATGATCAAAGATAGCATGCAAGCATACAAGGATGTCTAAGTTGATGTGTGTTGTATGTTTTAATAATGCTACTATGTATCATAAATGTTCTATAGTAATACTTTTTCATAATCCCTAATGACTTCAAAATAAATAAAATATAATAACAAAGCACATATATCCTCACAAACATGCACTAGGTGGACTCATAATGCCTAGTGAAAAAGGTCAAGCAAAGCATTAATTTGAATTTTAAATTTTTAAATTTCAAGGCGTGTCTAAATTTGTGCCAATGTGAACAACTAAAAACAACCAAAATTGAACAACACAAAGTCAAACAAGCACTCGGATTAGGCTGAGGAAATCCAACCAAGCATAAAATTTAATAAGACCTTATACTAGACTCAATGTTGCATTAGATTTGCCTGATTGATCAAATTAATATGTGTGCTTGAAATTTTGATAGCATAACATCACTTTCATGAAATTGTGAGTGATAAAAAGGCTAATTGTTGGGAGATTAAATAGATTTTGGAGGAATGAGATGGAGGGCCAAGATGAAATAATGAGATCAATGGTCAAGATAGCTTGAGTTGTCTCAAGTAATGAGTTGTGCCAAGTGGCATAATGGGATGGAGTGAGATGACATGTGGTACATGGGGGTAACTTGGAAGATTTTTCATAAAGGGAATTCATGTCCTCTTCACTCAAAGAGGACAAGTGGATAATTTAAAATTATTCTTTTATAACTTTGAGGAGAAACACCCATACCTCCAAGTACATAGAAGCCTTTTCCAAAAAGGGGAATTTAATGTGAAGGGAATAAAGTGTGTGAGATGGGGATTTGGAGAGATTGACCCCACTTAATCAAGGATTAAATATGTGCATATGATTAATGAGAGGATTACGTGAGGATTAGAGAGCTAATAAAAAGTGATGAGGATGGGAGATGTGAGAGAAAATGAAATTAAATAAAATTTATTTATTTAATTTTTTGAAGAAAAGGAATGGGATAAAGATAAGGGTAGGTAAATAATTAAAGTTAATTATTCATATCAGGTTAGGATTTAGGAATCATAGGAGGAATGGATTTAGGATGAAGATTGGAATAGGTGAATAATAATTAAATAATAAAAATATTATTTAATTAATATAGAGATCAAAATTAGGACAAATTAGGGTAATTGTTCAAATGTAATTTGGTCAATTTTAAATGTTTACATTTTTTTCCTCTTTCAAATGGCATGAAAATAACATTATTTCAAAATATATATATATATATCCCACACAAAGGAAAATGAGCTAAAATGGATGTCATGGTGTGGGTAGGATGGAAGAAAGTAGCTAAGATAGTGTTTCCCCTTCGAGAGGCTAGGCGGGTAAAAGAGGGCCTGCATGACCTCTCATAAGGAGAAAATAGCAAAAAATTGAGATAGAGGATGAAAATGATGGATGGATGAAAAAGGAACAAAGGAAAACATAGTCACAATGAAGAAATGGTGGTAAGAAGGATGATTTGGTGGGATAAATAGGTTGAGGATGGGTTAAACACTATTCATTTTAACCCTTGTGAATAGTGAATTGGAGGAGAGGAGCAAAGAGGAAGGATGAGATGGTGGTGAATATCCTTGTTGTGGAGCATTGTGCTAATCAGCTGTGGAGGTACAAGCAATGGGCAAGTCCTAGTAGAGGGGTAAGCATCCAAAAAAATTCCCTTAGGTTAATTTTTTGATATATTTATAGGGAGTAAAATATCACGTGGGATGCATTCACCGATTAGAGAATTGGTGAATGTGTCCCCAATTAGGCATATGTGCCAACAATAGGATGAATGTGGACTATTTCAATGGATTTGCTAAGGCTTAGATGAATGTACTAACAAAGGAAAAAATAGGAAAAAGTGAGGTGAATTCATTGAATTTTCAATGAATACACTTGAAAAGAGGCAAACACGCCAGCAAATTAACAAATAAAAAGAAAGAGGTGAATACACCTAAAAATAGATGAATGGGTGGGAGAAACAACAAATGTGCCCTATGGATTGGTGAACCCACCTAGGTAGAAAGAAAATTACTAAGGGAAGGATGGAAAATGTAGATTTTGGCTAGACGTGTTAGGTTGATGGATTGCAATAATGTGCAAGAGCGATTTTTGTTAGTGACTACTTGTGAGAGGCGATTGGTCATATTGAGTTTGATGGATGGCTTCCAAACTACAAATTGGGACGTATAAGGGCATGTAGATTGTAATTTGTGGCTTGAATGTTGATGATCTGATCACATAGGGTTATGTTGATGATGTTGGTAAAGTAGTGGAGTGAGACATCTATATTTCATCTGCCAACTAGGGAGATGACAATGACCCTTGATTATGTTTGGAGGATTTTGAGTGTTTACATCAGGACAAGGCTCGTATACACGACAAACTAAGGGATTAATGTTTTGTTGACATGGCTATTAAGGATAGTTGGCCTTAGGGAAAACTTTAAAAAACCCCCCCTCGGTGAAGGTGTAAAATCTTGGTGAATCTTGTATACTTCCCGATAAAAATATTAATTTTAGTGGTGAATTTTTTTGTTTTTTGTGAAAAAAAATAATGCCCATTGGCGATCTTTTCTAATCGCTAGAAGTCTGTGGAAAATCCTGGCAAAATGCAAATTTTTTAAAACCACTAAAATTTTTCCATTGGTGATTAAAATCTATTTTCAAACCAATAAAATATTTCGATTAGCGAATTAAATTTATTTTCAAACAAGAAAAATAACTTTGTTAGTGATAAAACTTTTTTTCAAAACTAAAAAATAAAATTCATTGGCGAATTAAACCTATTTTCAAATGATTAAGAAAAAAACATTGGTGAATTAAACATAATATCAAACTAATAAAAAAAATGCAGTGGCGAAGTGTCAATGCAAATTTTCCTAACCTTAGTTCCAAGTCTTTCTTGGTCATCTTTGTAGTTGGTGGGTCGGAGGTTTCGAAAACTTTGAAACTTCAGACTTTGGTTCTAAGGTTCCAAGTTTCAGCGACCACGTGACATTATGGACCATGACCGTTCGATGAATATTCGATGGACGGTTGTAGTTGCATTTCAGAAGTATATCTCTCAACCACTAGATTTGTGAACTGAAACCTCCAGAATTACACTAGAACCGTTAGATTTTCAAAAGTCAATGGTTGAGATTTTATTAATTATTTAGGTATGTCGGTCATCCTGCTCTTTTTTACCGTTTAATATTGCCTAAGTCAGACCAAAATATTTTATGACAAAGCCTTAAATCTTAAATCTTTAATCCTGAGGGTCGAGTCTCGTCAACCTAGCGATGTCCCCATTTTAAATTATGCACATGCATAAAGTTTGTTTTAAAAGAGGGACCATTCGATGAATTTTCAATGGATAGCTATAGATGCATTTCGGAAGTAAATCCTTGAAGCACTAGATTTGTGAACTGAAACCTCCGAAATAACACTAGAACCGTTAGATTTTCAGAAATTAATGGTTGAGATTTTATTAATTATTGGTTTCAGAAAACAACATATAGTTCTGATCATAAGTGAGCAAAATTTATTGTGACTTATTAGGACATTGATAATCATTAAGGTAAAATGAGACATTTAATTCTCTCTTTTCAATGCATCAAAGTACTCTACCTTTCATTTATTTTATTGAAATTCTCAATTTGGTTGTGGTACTGGGCGGCAGTGCAGATTAATACCATATGAATAGCCAGAGTGATTGATTGGATAGATTTATATTGAAAATTGCATGATGTACTATAGAATCGTAGATGATGATGTCAATAATCTAGTGATTTTGACAATCAACACCTTGTGTGGCACTACCGATTTTGACAATTGACAGCTTGTCAACTTGAGCTACAGTTTGCAACTTTGCATGTAGCCAGCTTGAGGTACCGATTAAGTAGGATTTTTGGTTTGTGCGAATCACAATTATTACTAGTCAGTAGTAATTATACACAACCTCAGAGCTCACACGTGACACGTGTGAGGTGTACAACTGACCAGGCTGGTAGTGGCACTTTTGGCCCATAAATAAGGATAGTGAGCACAACTAAAATCATTCGTTTAATTTTCATAAGGGTTTTCATTTTGTAGGATTAATAATTTAATAAGAATTTAGGAAGAAGATGGTGTAGTATTATTGGGGATGCTCTAAATTCTACCGCCTCCAGTTATGTAGTTACAGAGTAAAAGACTAATTTCCTTCAAGTTCAGAATGGGTGGAATTGGAAAGAAATTGAGTTGGTTCACCTAACTTCTCAAACAGGTTTTGAACCAGGATGAGGAGCTCTGATGGACATAAGTGCTATCCCAATGCATGGAGGCTACAAGTAGAAGATGGGAGCACTTTTACTACCCCTCATCGTCTACATGATTTTGGTTCTCAAAGGGGATAAGTACATTTTGTATCTTCACAGCTCCTGGTTCCCCAACGTGGTTGGTCAGGCAAGCCCCTTGCATTTATTTTCAGACACTGTGGCCTACTAGGCAAGCCCCATGCATTTATTTTAAGTGCTCATCTTCTGCATGGGAGCAATTATACAACCCTTCATCTTCTGCATGAGTCTGGTTCTGAAAGGGGCTAAGTACATTTTGTATCTTCACAACTCTCATTTCCCTAGTTTGATTGGGCCCCCTTTCCCCATGCATTTATTTTCAAAGACCATGGCTAACCCGACAAGTCCCATGTGTTTATTTTTAGAGCTCATGGTTGACTCGGCAAGTTCCATTTATTTTCAGAGATACATGTATCACATTTACATTTTCAAATTTTCATTAGTGGTCCAACATAAGCTTGGTGCTTGCACTTACATTTATATTTGTACTATGTAATAATGTGACATTGTAATTCAATTGTAATAAAATAAATGGTTGTGCTATTAATGTGACATTGTAATTCATTTTATTAAGGCTTTTGCAAGTTAAGTGATATTAATGGTTGTGCAATGTGTTATTAATGTGACATTGTAATTCATTTTATTAAGGCCTTTGCAATGTTAAGTTTTTGGCCCCTTGGCCTTGATGTTAATCCTAGCGCATTAAAGTTTAAAGCAAATTTAAAACACATGTTTTATGTTTATTATTTATATCATAAATTACTCAACCATTCGATGAACATTTGATGTATGGTTGTAGTTGCATTCCGAAATGAAATGTACAAAGCGCTACGCTTGGGAACTTAAACCTTCTGAATCACCCTATAACCATTAGATTAACAAAGATCAACGGTTTAGAATTTGTTGTCAATGTAGGAGTAAAATCATTAATGGCTTATTTTAACGAGTAGACGTTTCGGTGTCACTCACTTTAATATTTTAAAAAATAACACTTTCTATTGCTAAGTGATTTTATTTTGAAGTTAGAGTGTCAACACACAGGGAGATTTCAGTCTTCAGTTTGCTCATTACAATGCACCACCCTGTTCTAGGTTCCACAGTTCCACTTCCAACAAAGCCATTCCAGTAACCCAGTTTCAACTTCAAGAATCAAAATTCAAAATCTGGGTAAGTTAAAGAATATTTGTGGCTATGTTTCATCGCTTGACGTTTCTTAAAATATTATTTTGTCAAACTTTGAAGTTTAGGTTTAGGGTTAAGAGGCTTATGAATTAAGAAAAATTAAGGACTAATAGGGAATTCACAAATTTCATATTGTTGATTGTATTAGCATATCTACCACCAGTACCACTAGAGCAATGTCGGATAAAAAAATACATTATGCAAAATTGCTTAAAACCCTAGGTTTCACTAATGAATACCATGATATTTATGATCTTGAAACCTATGGTAGGCATACCTCAGAACTTAGATTTTCATCTGAGAAAAAGGCTACAAAGAAAATGCAATTGCAAGTTAATACTAATAGTATCAGTGCACCGTGGGTAACTGGATTAGGGCGCATGATGTTACATGAGGTTTTCCCTTGCCCAAAATTTATCATGGTTTGTGCCCTAAATTATGATGATAATAAAAGACCAATTGTTAATAAAGATAGCAACGAAGAATTGTTATCCATTAATGCAGAAGAACTTGGAAAAGAGTTAGCCTTGGGGTTTACAACCAAATAATTTGGAAATGTCCACATTGACCTAGAAAAGCTTGCTAGTGATTATGAAGCAGTGGATGAAATGGAGAAAAATTCTTTCTTAAATAGAATAGTTCAGGATAGAAACAAATTGAAAGGTGATCATAAGCCTCTTTATGATTTGGATATTTTTAAACCATGGGTTCAGGATACTATTTCCATGCTAGCATTTTGCCTCGGACTGGATAGCAATTTGGAAGTGGGTGCATGCCTCCTTGAAATGGTGTATAATATCCATTATGGTGTTCCACATGCCAAATATAATTTTATTGAGCACATTGTAGAATCCATGCATAAACAATTTTTAATTATTAAAGGAGGTTCCACCAAGACATTTAGGTTCACAACCTACTTGTGCTATCTTTTTCTATTCAAATTTAGAGGAATAGACCAACAAGCTTCAGATTTAGCCCTATTGTAATAGTAATCCTGAGCAAAAGAAAATGGCTCCAGTATATGAATGGACCACTGTTATAAGGTTACATGATTCTCAAAGGAACTACAGTCATTTTGTAGAATAATTTTTGGCTCCATTGCATCAAGCAATTACAAATACTCCAATGCCTAGATTGCCTATGTCATGTAGAAATTGCATTCAACTAGGAAAAGAAATACAATTGGCCGATTGGTACTTAATGGAAGAATATATTGTGCTAAGATTTTATGGATCGAAAGTACATCCATACAAACTTCCAATACATGTGACAGAAAGGGTTTTTGCTTTGGAATATGTAAGGTAGATGCAAAGTACTAATGAAAGACACTTTAGCGGTCAGGGGAAGAAGACCTTATTTCCTTCTTTACCTTTTTCATGTGGAGGGATGACATTTGAGAGAAAAGCATTTAGTGTGGCACATGATCTTTTGAATTTTTTTGATTTTGATGCTATCTGTCACTGACAGTATGATCCATGTGACACCATTAAATCAATGATTGTGCTCAATAAGAATGTTGGAAGTAGAATTCAACATCGAAGTAAACCCTTGCTTAAAAACTTGGGAAACAAGGATTCTTTGGATGAGGTCAAAGTAGCAATGGAGAAAAGTGATGTTGAGAATGGTATTTCTTTTGAACAATTGTTAGCAGAAATTATGGCATTGCATCGAAAGATAATTAGGAGGTACAACATTTTTTATGAAAAAGGTCATCAACCATCTAGTAGAGTAAAAATGCCAGATTCTCTAGAGAAAGAAGTACAAAAAAAAAATTGGTCACAATAAAAAATTACTGCCTTTTGGTCTATGAGGAAGGAGCTAGGTGATCCAAGAGCTCTTGCAGAGTATGGAGATAACGAAGATCTTGAGTTTAGCAAATTATGGAATGTAGAGCATCTAAATGAACAAGAAGATGAAGAAAGTGATGATGATAGGGAAGAAGAAAGTCATGTCAATTTCAAACTTGGTTTAAGTGAGGCCACAAAAGAAGTATTTACTACAAGAGCAGCCATAGCTAAAAAAATGGATTATGAAGGTGGTGGTTTGGGGTCCTAAGGACAAGGAATTCCTATAGTAATAAATGTACAACATAGAAAACTAGTTGATAAATTTGGCCTTAGAGCTGATAAAGTAGACCAAGGGAAAACAAGTAGAGCCGATACAATTCAATTTGTTAGAGCTTCAAATCCTCATCCTCATGGTCAGACACAATCACAACTAGGACATGCCCATGGTGGAGGGCATAGTGGAACTGGCACTACCTCTGGTGGTGATGGTATGGGTAGTAGTACTAGTAGTGGTCAACATGTGCTGCAATAGCAAATTACACTCAAGAGGACAAGAACACAATATACCACAGAAACACCAGGTGATCAAGCCATACAGAAGAGGCAAAGGATTTTGACAGGTCCAACTCCAAGTCACACTACTAGTGGATCCACCACAAAGGAGTTATTTCGAGGCACTCCCCCAATGCCAATTAGTCTGGCTACGACATCATTAGCAACTGCAAGTACTTTTATTCCTTTGCCAATCAAGCATTCCATTGTTCCTGCATCCCCAGGTTTTGATTACATTGAAGAGTTTAAAAGGAAATTAGAATTGAATAAAAAAGTAAAGAAGCAACTAGTGAAGAGTGTGTCTACTCTAACTCCATAGCCTGCAACAACCATGGTATTACCCACATTTGACACAAGTAAACAAATCATGGAGTACACAATTCTTGTTCCCACAGTTCATAACAAACCAACAAATCAGATAGCTCCATCTGAATTCGAGGTGAACAATTTTCAATTGGATTTTTCTGGATTGAGAAATACTGACAAAATTAATGTATCAAAGAAGAACAACGAATTGGTGTACACATCATTGCTAAAGCAAGATAGAAAAAAAGGTTGTAGACTCAAATTGAAAAGTTACAAGCAGACCTAGCAAATGAGAAAGCAAAGAGGAAAGCAGCAGATAACAAGAGCAATGAATTAGAAAAAAGAATTAAAAAATCTCCCTCTACATTAACAAGCAAAGAGGATAAGCAGAATGAGACTGCAATGAATGAACTGAAGCAAAGGCTAGATGAGAGCAACAAGAAATATGATGAGGAAAAATCCACTTCAGAAAAAATTAAGACTAAGCATTGCAAATGGAAATGCACAGTGGGAACAAAAATTGGAGGAGAGAAAAAGAAATGAAAGATTGGAGGCAGAGTTGATGGAAGTAAGAAATGAAATTAAGTCTTGTCAAAATAAGTTATCTACATTTTGTAGTGAAACAATGAGGCATATGAAAAAAAAGATCTAGGATGAAATAATGCAGGGGATTGATCATTTGTGTGACATGTTTCAATTGATTGATGCTATCAGACAACATCATAATAAGCTCAACAAATATTTAATGGAGAAAAAAAATGTGCCGGCATTAGAGAAATCAACAAATCAAATTCAACAAATAGTCTACAAAGCCAATGACAATGTTTTGAAATAAAAAGGGATTACTAATCGGCTTGCTACATCAATGACATTGTCATATGTCATTGAAAAGTGTTTGAGAATGCATGAAATAGAGAAATATTTGCATTTGGTTGTAGACAAGATGAAGGTGGATGAAAAGGTAAGGAACTTCATAGAGCTTGGTTTTCCAGAGGCTTTTGACACAAATGAGCGATTCGTTGGAAAGAATGATTTCAGAAAGAAGATGGAGGATGCAAGGAAGATTGATTTGGACCAGTTTCCTTAGAACACAGATGTGGTGACCTATTTGGATTCCATCAAACCATTGCTAACCTTGAATGCAAAATTGACTGAAGAATGCAAGACATGTTCCAATTTGAATCATGAATTGTTAACAAATCTTCAAGTCAAACAACATTAGTTAGAACAAATGACAATTCCAACACCTGAAGAGTGGAAGTTGCTAGAAAAGGTGATGCAGTGATTTAATTTTTGATAATATGAGTTTCCAAGTTCCAACTCAGCTATGTGCAGATTTTTCTTTGAGCAAGATTTTGCATTGCCAATGCCTCTATGTATTCCTTCATGTGATAATCACTTTAAAATCTCAAATTCAAACTTCAGTAATGTGTTGATGTTCAATTATCTATATTATTTATTATATCATTTGAAGAAAAAGTCTAGTAGTGGTTTCAACTTCTAGATACACTTTAAACGATTGTTGATGTTCAATGTTGTATATGCTACTAATACTATTGTCAATATGTTATTAATCTAATAAGCATTGAGTTGGGTGATGAATCGCTGAGCACATGCTCAAGTTTTACTTTTAACACAATTAAAATATGAACTATAAGGTGATTTTAATTCCAAGCATCCATAATCTTAGTGAAATTTCATTACAATTCACACATCAATACTCAATCTCCATGACTACTTAGCATATCCACTAAACATTTATATGAATTCATGTTGTGGATGATCTATTATTGGAATTGGAATGATGGATTTTTTCTTAGTTTCATTGTTGTGGTTATTATCACTCAAAGTTGCGGTTTTGGTGCTTTTCCTAACCTTAGTCGCTAGTCCTCATAGTTTTATAACCTTGTCGCGAAGCTCTAAATTTTCATAACTTCCTGATTCCCCAACTTGGTTGATGGTTCTCTTTGTTGAGTTGCAAGTCTTTCTTGTTCATCTTTCTAGTCAGTGGGTCGGAGGTTTGGAAAACTTCAAAACTTCAGACTTTGGTTCTAAGGTTCCAAGTTTCAACGACCATGCGACATTATGGACTTATCTTGCCTTAACCTTTCAAAGGCATCATCATATGACACCTCATTGAATTCTATGTATGGACTAATGTAAAATATAAAATATAAAATATCACAATTTCATGGAATACAACATAAAATATCATCAACTACAGTTTGACTTTGGAATATGATTCATGAAGTGCAATATAAAATAAAATATTATGAAGTGCAATGATTCACAATTTCATTGAATACAATATAAAATACCATCAACTATAGTATGGAACAATGGAAACTGATCCTAGGATCCATGAAGTGCAATATAAATACCTAAAAGCTGCTAATTCTCTTCCATTTCCCAAATGGATTCGGGGTCCTCAAACTGACATTCATCATCAAATAAATTAAAAGAGTCATCTTGAATTTGATTCCAAGTCTGGTCTTCATTTTCTTTGGCCTGTGTCTCAAATTCAACATTCATTTTGTCATTTTTGTCAATGTCATCTGTCCTAGTTCCATTGCCACTACCACTGCCACCAGTACCAGCCTTTGGAATTGGAGTGTTGCACAACCCAGTCCCTCTTCTTTCACATGTGGACCTCTAGATTGCGAGTGCCCATTGAAAAGGAAAATTTCTAACATTATACGCAGTTCCTTTGAAATATTATGATATCGAACCACGTAATATTTCACTCTGACCTAATTTTGTCCAAACCTTTTTTATTGATCCCGGTTCAAAGGCCTTGTCCTTTCCCATGGATTTATACTGGTCCTTCATAGCTATTGCAAAATCCCTACATTTTTTTCTAATCTTAGCTTCATCTAAAATTCCTTCTATTTTCTGCTCATTGTATGTTACAATTTTCAAAAATTGTTCGATCAAGATTTTTACCTGAGCATGAAAATATTTTGGGTTATCTCAGTTTTCCCAAAATTGAGGATACACAATACTCATGGCTTCAAGTATTTCATGTCGAGGGAATATTTCACGAATCTCTGAGGAAAGATGTTTTGCAATTTCCTTCAAATTATCACCAACAGATTTAACAATGCCTTGAAAATCTTCCTCATTAACAACTACTTCTCTGCTAGAGCACCTGGTTGTCTTACATTGGTATAATTTGTATCTCATATCCATGTACATAGATGCATAAGTTCCCGCTTGCATTAAACTGTAAATAATTATCAGGATCATTCAAATCAGTAATTTTCTGCCACATGAAATAATTTGAGCCATCTTATGTTAGATCTAGATATAGATGATCAAGGGCCAAGCATGTATGTTTACATAGATTGGCATATTCATTAATATACATAGTTCTCTCTTGGGATTTCTTCACAAGCTATTTTATCACATCCATCATGGGGAGAAGACTAGTTAAAGTCGAGAGTGTCTCTATATCGCTTAACCTATGTAAGAGGTCAGGAGCTTTGTCTACTGTGTTGTGATTTTCGTAAATCACTCCAATCAAGGATTGATATTCTGAAAGAACTCGTTGCGTTGGTCCATGCAGGGAGATCCATCTGGTATCGACATCCTTGAGAAGCTTGTTTCCTAGTGTTATTCCCTCAACAAAATTTTGAAATTCTGTGAAATGTTTAGGACATCGACATAAGTATGCTTGGATCTTGCGGACTAGATTTTCGACTTTTGATACTATAGGAAACTTGCTTACAATTTTGTGTTAGTGTAATTAATTATTTATTACACTAGCATAAGTTAACTTAGGTCATGCATCTTTAGTCCTAGGTTAGTTTTTAATAAATCATTTAATAATGGGGTAATGTCCCCTTCGATGTTTTTAGGGATAAGATTCCTTCTAGAAGATGAGTTGTCCTTCTAGAAGATGAGTTTTCCTTCTAGAACTTATCTTAACATTTAATAATTTTCTAGATAGGGTTCACATGTTGTTAGATCATGACACATGGCAACATCTCATGCATCTTAGGTTTTCTCTTTTGCCTATATAATCAGGCATTCTATTCATTTGTATCATATCAATCAAATATCAATCTATGATCTAATATTGTAGATCAATAGTAATCTCTCTTTGCAGCCCTTAGTTGCAACACTTTCTGTGTGGTGTAATTTCTCTTGGCAAGATCCTTTGAAGTGTGTGTAGCTTCATTGGGTGATTCAACATCCATCATTTCAACATGATATCAGAGCATGTTTAATTCTAACATTTTGAATGTTAAATTCATTTTGTGGGCCATGTAGTGAATGCCAAGCATGTATGGTGCACAAGTTGTTTGTAACTTTGTGCAAACATCGGTCCTTTGACCTTGCATCACTGCAGCTCCATCAGCTCCTATGCACACCAACTTTTTTGCAATTATCAACTCATCCATACTTGCAATTTCATTCAAAGATTTCTTGACTAGTTCAAATATATTTTGCAATGTTCAATTGTCCTTCATTTTATGAACACAAAGAAGATGAGCTTGGCGAACATGTTGTTGTACAGTATACAAATTCATACAGACCCAAGAAGTATTGTCTACCGCAATAACTCCATCTAAAGATAATGCAATGAAATTTGACTCTTTTACTTTATGCTTTAAATATTCCTTTTCCACTGTAGCAAGACAGTTTTCCCATTCCCATCCAACATTTACTGACCAAAGTGAGTAGGGATAGTGAGGAACATTCAAATAAGATAATAAACCAGAATATTCTGGGTAGTCTGTCATAGGACGCCCTCTGGACAAAATATGAAAAAAAACACTCATTTGAACAATTTTTGATAGATTTGTTGTTTCCATTGCTTTTCCAAATTGAGCCTCAAGTGTACCTTTACATGCAGCAATGTTCTATATTCTTTTTTCATGCTCTTCATAATCTGTGGCATACCTAACATGAGGACATTCTTCCTTTGATTTCCGTTGTACGATTGATTCTTCCTTTCCATCTATGATTTGTTTTTCATAAACTTTACCGATATGCTTTTCTATAGTGTCAATCTTTAGTTGCAACGTCTTGGCTCTTCCACATTTCCAACTACAAATCTTACATTTGGCCAATGTTTCCTTTTCAATATCATTTGTATTGTCAATCCCCATTGGTACCATGAATGGGTATTTTGACAACCAACCAAGTTGAAAACTCCTTGTCATTTCCCACTCGCGCCCCCTTTTTGGTTTATTTTTCCTTTTCTTGCTACCAACATCATCATCCTCATCCAAGTCAATTATCTCATTCTAGCTAGTCGGGCCCAGGGTATCCCTTCGAACATCTTCAGTGGTATTGCTATCCTGATTTGATACATTTTGATTTAAATCAATGACAATCTCAACTTGACCTTCTGGTGGAGATGAGGTATTGGGAATGCTACCAATATTTGGTGGAAGAGTTGATGATGTAGCTCCATCTTGACCTAATGGATTAGAAGCTTTGGCAATTCCAAAGTAAGACTGTATGGTATGTCTAAGTTTTTTTGTGTTTTGATGGCCTCCTAGTCTCTTCACCACCCTGAGGAGCGGCAGGAGCCTTACCAACCTAAGGAGCAAAAAGAGTCTCTTCACCACCCTGAGGAGCGGCAGGAGCCTTACCCTTGTTGCTCGAGCCACTCGACATATTGATCTCTGATTCGCTTGACATATTCATCTCACTTCAAATAAAAACTAGAAAAAAATGTCTTCTTGTTTAAGGACAGAGAATAATAATATAAATCATATTCCCTACTCAATATCATCTTTAAGACTAAAGCAAGAATGGAAAAGAGATAAAGAAAAATTATTATTATAACTCATAACACTATGAAGAAATGATCACTCACCTTTTAAGTCTACGTTTTCGACTTTCGCTGACTTCCAAATCAAGAAGTAGAACCTCAGAACCGAACAAAATGTGTAAGAATAAATGACACTTTCCAGTGTATTTATATCAATCCATGATTCCATATTCGGTAGATTTCGTAGGATTTTTAAATGGTATATTAAAAATTTGGTGAATTATGCATACTTATACAACGATATGTTGTAATTTTCAAGGTGAAATGTGTCCTCAAATGTAATTATTTTTTAATGTTATTGGCGAAATAGGTCCTCATGAGCAACTATTTATAAATTTTAATTAGCAAAATGGGTCTTCACAAACAACTATTTGTAAATTTTAATTGGCGAAATGGGTCCTGATACAATGTTGTTTTAATAGTATTGGCAAATATGTAGGTATTTTATTAAATGCTTTCAGGATTCCAAGTGAAAATATTAGTTGATCCAATTGAAATGTGTAGTTTGACAATGGAAAATTTGTTGCTTAAATATGCCTCAGAAAAAAAACTCATTGGTGAATGGACATGCATTGGACCTATAGTTCATAAAATCTAGGTGATTTGGACACCCTGTTAGGTGTGAGAAATTCGCCAATTTTGACTTGGTTGATTCCTAGAATTCACCAATTGGTGAAGATTCGCCACTAAAGTTTTCCCTAGTTGGCCTACCCTATAGTGGGAGAGGTGTGAGAAATTCGCCAATTTCAACTTGGTTGATTCCTAGAATTCACCAATTGGTGAAGATTCGCCACTAAAGTTTTCCCTGGTTGGCCTACCCTATAGTGGGAGGCAATCAGATCTAGATAGATGTAGAGGACTAGTTCTAGATGTGGCATTGGTTTCAATGACCTATTGTTGCCTGACAAGAGTGGATGATACTTCTCCCTAGGTTGATTCAACTATGTAACTGACATGGTGGAGTGGAAAAAATGGTTTGCATCAGGGAATACATGCTTTCCTATTTATATAGGGGCATGCATATGGTGTGCTAAAAGAGAGGTGCTAGCATTGAGCACATGACACTAATTTAGGTGTGGGTATGGGAGCACATTGCAATGTGCAAACCAATTGGGGACAAAGTGGAGAGGGAACCCAAGGAGCCAATAATGTATAGTTAGGGATTAATCTTGAGATTTTGAGAGGTGGGGGTATGTAGCATTGGAAGTGGATACTAGATGATTGCAGCCAAGAGGGGTCATCTGGAGGTCATATAGGATAGAGGAGAATGGCAGGAGGACATGCAAATGCAAAGGTACATGTTGACATTGTGTTATTTGATAGGGGGATATGACTACCTTATTGAGTGGTATAGAATGAGTAGGGTTATGCACCAGTTCAACATCATCTAGGATGTGGTGACAACACCACATGTGCTTGTATGGGTATCATGAGAGGTGAGCCAATGGGGGACACAAGTGGATCAACAAGAGGCAACCTAGGCATGGTAGGACTTGAAGGAGGTGGTATGGATCCACACACAAGTGTAGATGATCCAAGCATGAATATAATGTACAAGAATTGATGGGGAGGCTATCAACTAGTACAGTTGACCCTGGTAGATAGGAAAGATATATTGGGGAGGATGAGAGAAATGATACAAGCTATGAGGAGATAGAGGTGAGATGGAAGGGGATTGGTGATTGGAGGATGGGGTGGTGGGAGAGAGGGTGGAAAAATAGGGAGAGGAGAGAGAGGGAGTGGGGGAGGAGGAGATGATGAGGGTGAGATCTTCGGGGGGAGTTCGCAGTGGAGGAGGTTACTTTGAGTAGTAGTAGTGGGAATAGATTAGTATCAATGAGCTCTTCAATCTTAGATGATATAGATGTCGATATGGGGGGAGAAAGAGGAGATGAGAGAGCAAGGGTTGAATAGGGAGAGGAACAATGAACACCACATGTACAACCATATGTTGGAGGAGTAGAGACAAGATAGGAGATGAGAGAGAAAGCATGGAGGAGAGGCTAGCTCAAGCCCTGAGTTAGGTAGATGCCATGTAGGCAAGGTTGGACAGGTTGCAAGGGGAGATGGATGTGGTGATAGTAGAGAGAGATAGCCTGATACGTGCATGAGATGCCTAGTATCTAGAGAGAATTATCCTGAGTACACAGCCATACGAGGTAGACATTGAGGTGGCATGATTGTAGAGAATAGGGGGAGACATTGCCAAGGTGGAGAGGTTAGAGGAGAACGTAGCCTAAATTAGATAGGAGAGAGATGTATCCAAAGGGATAGTGGTAAGATAGGGGATCAAGCAGTTGGAAGTCAATTTTGCATGAATATCTAAAGAGGCCACATATTACAAGACATTATATGAGTAGGGATTTCCTATGGAGTAGATGGCACCTAACTTCTAAGAGAGTAGTCAGTCGAGGAGGAGTGGGTTGAGATCAACATTATCCGAATCCATGAGGATAGTGTCAATGATGGGGCTGCCATCACCACAAGGGCCATAGCCACCAACAACAAGGGGAGTGAGTGCACTAGGGTCTCCCATACACTCAAAGGGGACTAGCAGTAGCTAGCGATATGGACATGGAGATAGTTTTGGGGATATTCCCAAGAGCGTTGTTTTTACTATGCTCTATAAAGTCAATGTATTACGCTATGACATTGATGTATATATGATATTTATTTTCACTTATAGATGTATGTATATGTTGGACATTAGACACTATTATTTTTTGATATATGCATGTGGGATGATTAACTCATGTGTATGGATGATATGTTTATGCATTTGATGTATGTGATGGTTATTAAATGATATGTGATGATATGCATGCTATTTTATGATTATTTATGTGATATATTGTTTTATGATATGATGTATCTGTATTATTCTAACAATGGTAATGCAGGAGGTGGATGCATAAATGTTTATGATGGTTATGTATAGTGATAGATATCAAATGCATGTGATTTATTGGCTAATCTACAATGAGTTTAAAATGAACCTAATTAATAATAACATGTTAATGATAGATGAAGAGGATGCTTAGGCTAACAAATATAAACACCTAAAATGCAACCTAAATGATAAATTAAATGGAAAATATGCTTAGACTAACAAATATAGACACCTAAAATACAATATAAATAGTAATGAAATAATATGGAAATAGACGCTTACACTAACAAACCTAAACACCTAAAATACAATCTAAATGACAATGAAATAAGAAAATGATATGGAAAAAGATGCTTAGATGGCAAATCGATGCAAGTGTCAAGGCATAGTATGATGGACACAAGAGTAAAACCAATAGAAGAAATATGGATAATCATTCATGTGTGCATTAAGTTGGATAGGGATAAATAGATGGGATAGATGGATAGGAGCTAGGAATAAATGGGAGATGTAGGTATGGGTTGGGGAAATTGTGTTGGCTGTCTCATAAATTTAATATAAATGGGTGAAGGGTAAGATAGAATAAAGGGTGGGGGGATTGCAACAAAATAAATTGTCATGCAATGAGCACTTAGTTCGATATAGCATGAGACACTATGCACCAAGGTATGAGGAACCAAGGTGACATCATATCACATGCTTATGACCAACTCAACAAACAAAAAGGTTACTTCAACATCTCGCAAGGTTGCAAAGTGCCTTGATGAGCATAATGCTAGAAAACCACAAATAGAAGGAACACCCTAGTGTTACACAAGGTCTCATAGGGCCTTGGTGGGTACAATGTGAGACAAACCATGAAATCGCCACACACAAAAGTCAAGGACTTGCCTCTAGTTTCACCAATCAAAAAATGATGTGATATGATGGATCGTGGTGACCCCAAGTAGATAAATAGGAAGCTCAAAATAAATATAAACAAAGATTCAAAAGCACCAATGAAATAATAAAATATCTCAAGTACATTTTTCCATAAGGATGATGGATGGGGGAGATGCAACCTAATGTGAGGAATAATATATCTTGTGAAGGCCAAGGATGGATGGGTAGGACTTGGGATTCTCATGACAAGAGGCAATCAAGATACTTGAAACCCAAGTGAACTAATGGAATTTTGTTGAAATACCAGCTTATAGGGGATTATTTAGGACACAAAGATAACATACCCAAGGATGAGACCTAATGACACATATGTACAAGGGTGGACCTAGATGACAACACACCTGACTGACACTATTTACATGATGTACAATACTTACAAGGGATGTTTTTTATTTGTGTGATATCCTGATAGTAGGAGTTGACTATTGTGACCATATATAAGGACTATCAAGATATCTAAACAAATCTATGCATGAAGCTTAGGAATGGGATAGTTACTGAAATATATAAAAATTAGGTGAACCAAAATGGAATGTAATGGTGAATCTATTTCTCTCTATATTTTATTCAATATGTGTGTTATAATGTGCAAATGAGTAACAAAAATTAAATATAACCCAACTAACAGTCAAAAGGTAGATCTGGAAAGGGTCAAATACTGTGCACCTTTTGTAAAAAGTGTTTTTTCATACCATACTGAGGGATCATTTTCCCTATGGTGAATGGATCCTAGCTAAGGCTCTGAAAAATCAGTTTTTGGGTTTTGTTCTTTAATGTCTGCACTCCCATATTCTAGTTGGTCACTGTCGGAAAGCCAGAAATAAAACTTGTAGCTCAATTTTTGTGATTTGACAACTTTTCTTGCAACTTTCTTCAATTTTTCTCTTCAAATGATCTTCGACCTAAAATCTTCAATCACACACCAAAGAAGAGAAAAATGTTGTTTGTTAGGGAATAGGGGTTTACCTTGGTCAAACCCCATTTTGGTAATTAAACCTTGAAATGAATAAAAGCATAAAGGATTTATGAATGAACAAATGCAATGTCACAACTCCCCACACCTTATTTGAACCTTGGATAAATCTCTAATCTAGCATGAAGTGGCCTCAATGAGTGTAGATCTTGATCTTGAAAGTTGATGTGAAACAATGCCTTGAATATATTTGAATGGATCTTGAACTCTACATCAACACATTGGCTCAAACAACATGCATGATGCAATACATCTTTGACATGAGAATGGAATCTTGATTGCTGCAATAATCTTCTTCAAATTTTCCCTTGAATGCCTTAGAAATTTCTCTTGAAAGCTCTTGAAGTGTTCTTATGGAAGTACTCTTAATTGCTTATGAAAATCTTAGGTGAAACTAAGTTAAATAGCCTTGTATTTATATATATCTTAACATGAATTCCTGAAATTCAAATATCACAAGCTAACATTGAATTATAGATTTGAAATCATTCAAATAGTGCCAAAAATATATCCAAAAGAGGGGTCCTAGGTCTAAGTGAGCACCCATTCACCATAGGGTGAATGGGTCCTAGGCCACTTACCTAGGACACACATCAGACAAGGTGAAATATCATGTAAAAATAGGGTCCTAGGACTAAGTGAGGACCCATTCGCCATGTGGAAAATGGTTCCTAGGTCACCCACCTAGGACACACATCTTCCAAAATTAAGTGTTGTGTAATGGAATTTATGAATGTTAGGTTTTATCCCTTGGAATTTATATTTAATTAGGCTTGGATTTGAATTAAGGGGGCCAATTAAGGAAAATTAACCTCAATTAATTAATAAATCCCTAGAGTAGTTTGGCAATGTAAAGGTGCACTTTACAACACCCTAAATAAGGCACAATTAAGTCCATTTTATTTAGAAGGGCCCTAAACTTAATGTGAATGTGTAAAATACATTACAACACTAAATTAAGGCAACATTAAGCTCATTTTATTATTAATTATTCCCAAATTAAGTGTAGAAAAAGTGATACTTTTTTCGACACTGCAGTTACCTAAATCATTAATAAATCAATTAGGAGTGATAAGGAATAAGGACAACAAGCAATAATTGGATAGGTGGATTGTCGATAGGTGAAGCAAGAGGATGGCACAAAATCAAGGTGAGGACAAACAAGATAATGGAATTGCCTCACTATACATGGTGCCTATTTTCTAGGTTTTCACCATGGTACTTGTCAAAGGTGCCACTAGGAGTGGTTTTCACCATAGGATGAATTATTTTTCTTTACTATTTTAGATTTTTGGATTTTTTTATTTTTATTTTTATTTTTGAAAAGTGGGATATTACATGGATTTAGGTATGAAACTGATTGATATAGATGATATTGAGAGGTTAATCCAAAGGTTCCCATTTAGGAGTAGCTAGATGATAGGCACCGAATCCATATTTAATAGTGATCACATAAGGACCTAGCCAATTAGGCTCAAACTTTCCTTTCTTCTCATAGTTCTAGAGATTCTTCTAATTTTCCTTGAGGACATGATCACAAATCTAGAATTCCCTAGGTTTGATCCATTTGTTTTAGCTTCATCAAAGATGGTTTTAATATTCCTAAAGATGGCTAAAGGCATTGTGGATAACCTTGCGTGTAGCAGCAAGATTATGAAGAAACACAAATAGAAATAGGTTTATGTCCATTTGGTACTTGTGCAAAATTTTGTAGGAGAAGCAATCCATGAGAAGATAAATTATGAAACTAGCATGGATAATACATTGTCCTTCATTGATATTAAGTGGAAGTATAAATAATTATAAAGATTATGGCAATAAAATATTTCATTATGATCAAGTAGTGAAAACATCAACCTAATTTTCCAAGACACCTAAGAGAGATACAATGTGTGACCAATGACATAGTATAGGTTAACTACACCCAATCCATACGAATTTGAGGCATATTTAACCCACTAAGCATCAATCCCAATAAGATCATTGTAAACAAAAACAAAGAAGCCATTAAAACTAACATTCTAAATCATGAAAGATTGACAAACCTCTAATCTACGAGATTGAAACTTATCCTATTTGGGGAGTGGTGTTACATTGATTTGGAATGGCGACCCTTTCCAAATCCCTTGGATAATAAGCTTGTTTCGATTGATTCTATTGAAGAGAATCGACAAAACAAATGAAAGATGTGTGATGAAACATGATTTAAAGCTAAATGAACATGATGCAAGCTATTTTAACATGATGTATGCTAAGATGATTGATATGGGTATATACAAATCTACTCTAAATGAAGTTTAAGCTAAAAAAGATTCAAACCCTAATTACACAATACTAAATGGATACATTTATGTTATCATGGAAGCCATTAATGGAAGTTAAGCTAATATGGTGTAATTAAAATAAACTAAAATTATGCTAAATGTGAGTGCAAGTAAGAGTGATTTTAACAACATAAGTTTGATGTTAAAAGATGGATCCATTTGTCTCCAAATAGTGACCTATTTATAGGAAATCAAATGAAAAATGAAGGGCTAAGATTGAAAAAGCTAATAAATGGTCAAAAAAGAAAGATGGAGGCATGGATCATGGATTTCCATGAAGGTTTGAGGATGCGAGATGATATTTAATCAAGGACTCACATTCATCCAAACAAACACACTTTCAAAACTTGCACAAGAAATCTTGTAAGTTAACTTGCACATGAAGTCTTGTGAGTATATTATAAGGAAGAATATTCTTTTTTTTCAAATGAGTGAAGAAAGAGAAAATTCTTTGGAATAATCTCATGGGTGAGGGAAATAGATATTTAGCAAATTAAAACAAAGTTTTAATGTGCAAAAGGGGAAGGAATATTCCTTTAGGAGGAATGTGCAAAGGAGGAATATTCCCTTGGAATATTCCCTTGCAAGTGGGGGAATTAGATTTATTATTAATTGAATAATTAAAACAATGTTAATTATGCAATTTTAGAATAATTATATGATATTCATTAAATAAAGTGGTTTAATGAAAAGGGGAGATATGATATGACATTTAATTGAATAACTTAGGGTTATTTAATTAAATAAGAGGACTTAGGGATTTAAATTAAATAAAATGATGTATTTAATTTAATGAGATGAAATGTTAGCATGAAAGGGGGTGAATTAACCCGATTAGATTAATTAGGTTAATAGATGGAAATGATGTTGTGTCACCAAAAAATGTATAGTTGACATTTTTGTGCTCACTTGAGTCTCTCTTATGGACTTTGGATTGATTTTTCCTAGATTTAATAATGTAATGTGGTCAACACATTCACATTAGGTCTTGGACCCTTGTGAATTATTAAGACTTCTAGGATGTCTTGTAAAGGTGTTGTGAAGTGTTACACCTTTTTAGGACCCTTTCATTATAATTCACTTAAATAACCCCTTTTTATCACTTACCAAGTCTTATTTCAAAGTGTTGTAAAGAGTTGTAACAAACTCTCACACTTTTCTACACTTGTCATCACTAATTCAACCCTTTCTCATGTTTGAATGTCCCCTTAATACACTTTTCGGCCATTCTTAAGTGTGTTTTTGAGGATATTCCCATTGGACATCATTTAATCCCCTTTAATTCCCAAAACCCACTTAAATTGCTTAAGTGGGACTAAGTTTCCAATAGGGGCGACTTAGTCCTATTTGACACAAAAATCAAAATTATTTCAATTTTTTGGATAGATTTTGTTCTTTAACCCTTGAGGTCAGCCTATGATGTGTTATTTTCAGGAAATTTAGGAAAATCAAATCTAAATAAGGATTTTTCTTCTCATTTTTCATCTTCTAACATCTCCTAATCTCTTGCAATCTCATAACTCATTAAGCATTCAATCTTCCAAGCATTCAAGCACTCTAAACATTATCAAGTCATCCATTGGAGCATTTCATTGCATATCTTTTTTCTACATCAAGGGTTTGGTAAGTTTATGACATTGCATGTTATCTATTTATCATTCTCTTTCTATTCCATTTCATTTCATAGGGTTTGATTACCAAAGTGGGGTTTGACCAAGGCAAACCCCTATACGCTAACCCTTAACTCTTTTTCCCCTCTTTGCATGTGTGTTTGCAGACTTTGTATGCAAACTTATCAAAGAGTTTGGTGTCAAAAAGTGGTTAAAAATCCATCAAAGTCAACATAACCATAGTTGAGGCTTGGAGACTCTTTTTATCTTGTTTTCTACAGAATCAAGATCAGACACTTGTCAGGAAAGCAAGTGCAGACCAAAATCTACAGGATCCTGTCCCAAATTTCCAGAAATCTACAAGTGGACTAAGTCACCACCTGTGGTGAATTAGTCCTACTGCCAGGCCTGAAAAGTGGTTTCTGCATTTTTGGATACCCATTTGGCAGATTCTTGTCTTGGTAAATTTTCTCTAAAACTGGACTAAGTCACCCAGCTTGGCGTAAGTGTCCTAGTCAACATTTCCAGTCAACTCTGCAGGATTCCAAAACCTCTCCACATTATATTTCATATTACAGGTGCACCTCTCCAGTTTTGTTCAGTTATTTCATCAATTTACTTACATTTTTAGGTGTTTTCACATATCACAATGTGTTTTCCAACACTTTGCATTTCTTAGGTTTAGCATCATTAAATCATCTTTCTTTCAGATTATTGCATTAGCACATCATTAGATACATTGCATTGCATTTACATTAATCTTGAGTGTAGACATTTGCATTTTGACACCCATTTCTTCTCCTTTTAGGTGAAAAACCTATAAGTGTTAGAGGAACCCTTGGGTAATCCAAAATCATTGTCCATGGATGTGATTAGTTAAATAGCTAGGATAATTTAATAAATTAAGCGAAAAGAAGATGGTTTTTAGGATGAAATGATGTTATTTAGCCAATGTGATCCATCGAGACATTTTTATGTGTCTACACAATGTATACATTCAATATACCTAATTTTAGTATATTGTATTCTACATTGTGAATTAGAAAAAAATATATTTTCCCAAAACTATTTATAAAGGTTATATTTATAGAGTGGTCATTAGTTAATCCTACAAGTAAAATGTGTTTGTGTAGATTATTACTACACATGTACTTCACATGGATTGCTCCTATATTGGGAGTTAAGCTTGCTAAGGTGTACTTTTTCACTTAGAGTTGCATGGAGATCATATGCCACCAAATTTAGATTAGTGGACTTACATTCCTATTTTTAGGTTCCTTCACCACCAACTCAAGCGGTAGTTGTTTTTCCTATACACTACATGTGTACATCTTATTGTGAGTTAATTTATCCAACTATTGCATTCATCTCATCTTGTTCTTTGGTTTACATACTTTCATTTTGATATCAAAAGATCTTTATTTTGACATGGTATTAGATTATAGTTAGTTTTTTTAATAACATTTTTTGTTTGCATTATTAAAAAATTCTATTTTGTCTATATTCCTCTATATTTTGTGTGGAAAACATTTTATAGAAGGATAGAGAGATGGCATAAAATCTTAGATGGATGAGCCACTAAACATTTTATCCCTTGGTCACATGGTATGGCCATATGAGGGATAAACCCCCATGATCCCTACTAGTGAGGGCTTAAATCCAACCCCCTTACTATTTTCTCTCAATAATCAATTTTGAAAGCAGAAATTTTAAAGTTGTTTTGGTTTATGGAAAAGAAGCCAAATTGCCTATCTCAATTGAATTGCCAACTTTGAGTTATATAAAAGAGCTTGAGTTACTTGAGGAGCAGCCAATTCAAGTCAGGCTTGCTCAATTAGTAGAGTTGGAAGAAACCAAAAAGGAAGCCTACCGAAAGCTTCAAATTCATCATTCTCAAATGAAGAGGACATTTGATAAGAAAGCAACAGCAAGGATCTTCAATGAAGGTGATTTAGTATTCAAGTGGGATGAGCTCAAGAGCAGACCTGGTAAACATACAAAGTTTGACACCATGTGGGATGGCCCATACGTTATTACAATAAAGAAGGAACATAATGCATTTCTGGCCAATTTGCTTCACAAGCCCCACCACTCACCTGCCTGCCGCTGCACGCCTCCCAGCCCATGGCCAGCTCTCAGCCTGCCTGCTTGCCTGTAACCTGCCCATGCCAGTCTGGCACAAGCAAAACACCTAGGCCGCCACCTTGCCCATTCTCAACGTCCACTGAATGGAGCACAGCCCCCATCTTTGCTGCTAAAATATTCATTATCCATCATAAAGATCAGATTTCATTTTATTTTTAGTTTTATTATACAAGTATTTGTAACAAAAAATTGGACATTTGCATAATAAGTGATGTTTTATTCATTTTGTAAAAAACTAAAATCTTGCACAAGTCGCAAGAGTAGTTGAATTTGATTATCTTAATAAAATAATGAATACAAGTGGGATGAAATACTACACTACTGAAGATAATGTAAACACAAAGGAGGGAAACAATTCATCATTGCCTATGATGATGAATCATTTTTGCTCGATGTCTTTAGTTGTTGTGTCTCCAAGCTACAACAGTTTCGATTCCATGCTCCATGAACCTAAAAAATTGTAAAAAATGGTGTTAGAGAAATGATAAATTACATCCTACTTCATTCCTACACTACCAATAGGAATGTAATATATATATCCAATTAGGACTTCACTAGATGATTGAATTACAAAGGCTAATAATCAAGGAACACAAAGTTCAATGGAAGCTTTCGGCTTCGATTATTTTTACTAACTTGTTTGTTTAAATGTGTAGGAATAGGTTCATTATGTTTGTTATTATTTTCATTAGATATGTGGGACAAAACAGGCTCCCACAAGGGTCGAGCCCAACATATCAGGAAAGTATTCTCTCATTCAACATTCATAAATGAGATTCATCAAGTAGGACTGTCATCAAATAGGACTGTTGTAATAAAAATTCATAAAGCAGTCTCTAATTCAACATGGTGAAAATAGATTGAGAAAATCATCCTTTCGCTCATCATTCAAAGGAACAATCAGAAAATTTTTGAAGGAGCATAATTAACTGCATGCATTAGCTCTGTTTCAGCTCTATTTTATTCACATTGTATTCAAATAAAGTATGGAGACCCTTTATACTTAAGTGAAAACAAAGCACTCAAGCAATTAAATTGTTTCTTACAACTTCAAAGCACATACATAGTTCATCAAGAGATTCAGGAGGACAACCACATATGCAAACTATTTGAATATGCAAGAAAGATTCAGAAAAGAGAATGATAGTGCTCAATAGATGCATTATACAGTCAAGTGAATAAATAACATTCATGGTAAAGAGAGCTTCATATCAAGTAGCAATCTCAATATATAAGAAAGGGATGGAGCATCCTCATAATATCCCTGATAGTATGCACAATCAATACACTGTGTTTAAGTAGAACAAATGTTGATTGTATCCTTAACAAAGGGATATATTTGAAACAATATCTTGTGCTTCGGAACTTCTATTTTTAAAAGACACCATCAAATGTAAATTTGCATTAGAAAAATGAGCTTGTGAAGTGCATTATATATAAAATGATGAGCATGTGCCCCTATAGGAGATAACATTTAGGAGAAATAGGTGAACATTCAATGAAAACAAAGCATAATCATCAAGAGAACAATCCATATGACTGTAATAAGAGCATTATCATACTATAACATCAAGAGACATCATCAAAAGATCAAATCAGAAAATCATTATCTAGAAGAGAAATATATTTCAGTTGTGTAAGTTTCAGCAGGGTTTATCATTTCTACATGCTGAGTCATATATTATCCTTGCACAGAATTCTAGAATGGTTCACAGCATATAGTTCCATCATAGAAGTCTCCTCACAGAGTTTTGAGAGAGATATACTTTCAAAAAAATGAAAAAGAGTTATAGATTTGTATATACAATCAATACATCAATGGAGTCATCACTTTTAGGAGTTTTTAGGTTAGGTGAACAGAGGTCTAGAAAACCCTCATTTCAACTATATTTTCTGCATGAAGTTTCATTCATATTATAACCTTGAATGATCTATTCATAGAAATGAGGCTAGGGTTTCAATCTTCACAGCTATTAAAGCCATGAGGTAGAAACTCACTTGGGTTTGGATTCAAAGATCATGGAAATGGAATAGGTCTACAAGGATGATAATAAAAAGGATATCCTATAGAAATACTCAGAAATGCAAGGGAAATGTCACAAAATTTAATGGCTTACCCTCGTTATTAATATAAAAGAATTCATAAGATACAACAAAGTTCTTCCAACTTTCTCCTTTCAAAGTGCAAATCAAACCCTCATGGCAGCCACAATAAATAAATAAAGAAAGTTTCTTTTATTTTCAATTACAAGTTAAGTTCTCAGCTATACCACAGTGATCAATGTCATAAAATTCAAGGAAGAGGAGTGTTATGAGAGAACAAAGATGATTTTATGCACAACAAAAGCTATCACACCCAAATACAAGATAAGTGCAGGGTTCAAGTTTCAGCATCAAATCACATGAGAACTTCTAGAAAATGTAATAAAGCATGCAAATTTCAGATGAAACCCTCGAGTTTGCTCATAAAAGAGAAAACCCAGATCAAGCATGGTAAGCCCGCAGCCTGGAGAAAGAATTTTACGTATACCCAGACTGAGCTTCAACAAAAGAATTAAAAATTTTCTTCTTATTTGCCTTCAAACATGAGGGATTAATCAAAAATTCAAAAAAAAGAAAAATCTGTATAGAAATTGTTGTGAATGGAACCCAAGTAAAGATAAAGAAATACTTCCAAGTCATGGGTATTGTTCATAAAAAAATCTCTATAAAGCTTAGTCAAAGTTAATAGTGGCGGCCAATATACACTTGAGCACCTTCAAAAATGTAACATGAATACTTAATTTTGGCCAGAATACAAGATGATGCCATACAAAAGAGATCAAGGGAGCTCGAAATAGAAAAAATAAAAGCAGACCTCCTCTATTTGCCTTCATACGGTGGGAAAATCAACAAAAACAAAGCAAAATATGCATTCCAAGCTTTAAGGTAAACTTGTCCATGGCGGCCAAAGGTAGTGAAGGAGTATACGTAGAGAAAATACATGAGCAAAAAGCATCAGAATATAGACTTGGCTGCGGCCAAAAGAAATGAAAATAGCTTCAAAATTGGACCAAAAAGTCTAGATTTCTATTGAAGAAGCATTTACCATGATTTTTCTTGCTAACGCCCTCAGGAAAATCACTTAGAAACAGTATGAAATGTGGCATCTCAAGCTTGAAACCCCAAGTTCTCTCCATGGTGGCGCAATCTCCTCATCAAATTCAAAGTGAAAAAGATAATGTGAAATGATTTAGGGTTCAATGTCTTTTACTTGCCCTAACTCAAATGGTGTGGATTTTTGATTCAACTTTTAAAAAACAAAATCATTTCAAATTATTACTGATGGCCTTGTCTTCAAGTCAAAGTGCCTAGATATTATGTGGTCGACCCTTTCCAATGATGTGGTCTCTATTAATATTTTGATATCATATATGCTATGCAAAGGTGATGAGAAATTAGCAAAATATGCTAAGTATGAATATGCATGGAGGGGAGTCATAAGGGGAATTTTTTTTGTTTTTGCAAGACATATATTTTATTATTTTTTCCCCTTATTCTATATTGTAAAGTTGTGTTTGAAAGTTATTAAAGGAAGTTTTATTAATTGCTTTTCTCAATATTTTTGAAAAAAAACTAACTATTGTAAATGGGAGAAGATACCAAAAAATTCTCCCTCATGCACAAGTGGAGAAAATAGTGAGTCTTATGTTCAGTTTTAACACCAATTTTGATTCCTAATCATCATGCACAATTATCTTGGGCAGATTGATTAAAACAAGGTGGATTTTGCATTCTTTCACCCACTTCTTATGGATTTCTAGTTTAGTTCGAGCTACTTTTCAGTTGTACACATTGTGACTGTGAGTTTGAGCCCGAGTTCACTCATTTTTGCATGAGTTTGAGCTCTTCTTTTGGAGATATTTATTTTTGCTCGGATCTCACTTTGGAGTTATCATTTTTATACTGAAATTGACTTTCGGTGCCACCTTCATGCATTCTGGATCCAGTTCGAGTTGCAGTTCAGTTGTATACATTGTGACATGGAGTTCTGAGCTATTGAGACTCAGTTATGACTTTGGTGAGCCCTCTTTTCACACTGTTTTTTCCTTTGCTCGTGAGAGACATTTTCGAGGTGGTTTTCACTTTGAGTGAACTGCTTCTTCCACCTTCTCACGCTTTGGAGTTGTCTCACATTTTATATATTGGAATTAACTTTTTCCTCTAGTTCTTATTTTTTAGCCTTTGCATTCTACAAAGAGAAATATCATGTAACTCAGCTTTCAGTTTTAGATTAATACAACAACAGGTTTACAGGTTCAATTTGTGTCATTTTGCAAAGATTCCTTCAATTTCAATGAAATCGAAAGTCTGCCTTGTCATTATGTTGTTTTTATAAATGATTTGATGAAGTTTTACTGTGTTTAATATCAGAACCTTTAAAATTATTGTCTCATTTATATTTGCATGCATTCAAAATAGTGGAAATCATAGGTCTAGGGTTGTGTAACAGAATAATCTATTCTTCTTTGCTGAGAAAACTCTATTTTCCTTCAAAGGTGGTTTATTCAAGCCTTCCTTAGAATCATTTTTGTGGTCAAATTGTCAAATTGACTTGTGTGGATAGTTTTTCTGGAGTTTATTGTGAATCATAGTTACAAGTCTTTATCAATTAGGTGCATCACCATCAATTTACAATTTTACGTGCATTTATTACATACTTATATCTCTTTTCTAGCAAGTTACCAAGTTATTAATTTAAGAATCATATAGGAACCAACCTAGAATATGGAGGTGTATCTTTGCCATAGGAATACCCATAGCTTGAAGATAGTTCCCATGTTTCAACAAATTGTTGAATTTAATCATTCAAGCATTTGGGTGCAATCTGTTTGACAACGGTTTTTGGCACGCTCGGTGGGACTCTGAATCATTTTTCAGAGTAAGAATTTTATAGTTCAAGTTGTTGTTCTAGTATATACAACAATATTTCAGCCTTTCAGAGGATAATTTTCATATACCTGGCGACTCCGTTCTCAGTTTCCAATAGATTGGGTGCAAATAGCTTATGAGAAATATTCAGACAAGAAGTTCTTCTCCATTTGAATATTTGCAGTTGTCTTCACCAAAGAGAAGAGGAAGCACAACCAAGTGAACACCTGGTAGGCCTTCAAGAAATCAATCAGTTTTTCCAGTTTTCAGAGTAGAACCATTAGTTTACACATCAAGAAGAAGAGGCAAATCATTAGCAAGGTAGCCAGGTTCACATTTAGCTTCGCCAAGTTACAAAGCATCGGTTTCACTTGTATTGATTTTACAAGTTGTGAATCTCAGAATACCAGTAGCTCTGATGGCCAGAGAACATGCTTTTGTTCCATTTAATGGGGGCAACCCATTGGATCTAGCTCAACATGATGATATACTAGTTGCAACATTTAGACTACGCCAATAGAGCATATCAGAGACGTAGCTTCACTGTGTGGAGTTCATCATGTGACTCAAGAGAATGTGGCTTTGAGGCTGTTAGCAGCGTCATTCAAAGGAAAGGCACTTCAGTAGTTTCGTGGCTTACTAGTCAATACTATCGCGACATGGGATGATTTAGGAGACAAGCTAACCAAACAGTTTTCTGACAAGTCCGATCATCTATCTCTAGTCGAACAAATGATGACTATAAAGAGAGCACCACAAGAATAGATGATGGACTTTAATCTCAAATTTCAAAGGACATGGGATCAAATTCTAGCAATGGTAAGGTTGACTCCTGATCATGCTTTTCTGTATTATCTTAGATCATTGCATAGCGATATTTCCTTAATGATACAATCAATGGGTGGATTAACGTTACCAGTGGCATATGACATTGCTATTAGAGCTAAAAACAAACTTATACATGCTAGTAAAATCATGCCAAGACCTCCTATGCTGATTTTCCAAGAGGTACAACCATTTATGCCCATTCAAGTACCTCCTATAGCCACTTTACCTATTGTTCTAGCCTTAGGTTTCCAAACAACAACACAAAATAATGATGTTCCAGCAAATTCTAACCTACAAGGACTTAAAGATACTCAACAACAACTAATAAATGACCAAAAAAAAATGGCCAAGTTACTACAAACTGTGAGTAACAGCTTAGCAAGCCTTAAAAACTAGCAAGGTTAGAATTTCAGACCTAATCAGTCATCATTCCAAGCAAATAGACCACCTTATCAAGTTAATTACCAGGGACAAAGAAGAAATTTCAACTTTAGGCCTAATCATCCATTTAATCCAGCTGTTTCTAGCTCCTCAAAAGTGCTTATGCCAATACAAAACAATTTAGCATAGGATTATGTGTGGTGTTATCCCTGCAATCAGCCTCATAATCAGGCTACTTGCATGAACGAGGTGATTAATCAAGATCTTATGGTGCAAAGTAATTATGCTGCTTCTGGAAAAATAACTAAGGAGG